>JAGXCT010035892.1:19272-62683 GCA_022495035.1 Philopotamus ludificatus | reverse complement strand
AACCCTACGGGTTGACCTGCGCCCTCTCGGCGTAGCAGGACCAAGTACTCGGTCGTAGTGATACGCTAGATTTTTCATTATTTTTTTTTATCTAATTATACTAATATAATAATATTTATCAAACTATCTCTAATACGATTAATATGCAAAATATTTATTGAATTGAGAACCATTGCTCCAGTCATAAAAACCAGTTTATGGATATAGATTCACATAGCCAAACCCTTTTCATACATATTTCATATTAACTTATATATCTTTTCTAATATTCGCAAACGTCATTTTTGCCCATTTTTTGTGTATATATTTATATTCAGCGATGCCGATGAATGTAGCGCTAACCCCATATATCATAGTTCGCATCTCTTAGCGAGGTCTCCTCTGGGTAAAATTTCACATCCACCGTACGTGCCATTTCCATGCTTAGTTTATCTGGTGAGCGATATTGAATGCTCCAAAAAGAGGAAGAAAATATGAAAAATTATATGAAAAGGCGTCGCCCAAGGCACAGACGGTTTATGAGACCGGCACATGTACGAAGAAGGTATCTCTGGCAAACAACCGGCTGGCGTAAATTATTTGCATACGTAAACCCAGGAGATATCTCCAGGACGATATCTCGACAACAGAGTTTCAGCTAGCTCACGTAACCGTGGGGTGGGCGAGAGTGAATGTGTAATCACACAGTCGGGTGAGCAAGTGCGTGGCGACTCGGCCATGCTCTCGCGCGTGACCGGCGTCTCCCGGCAGACGAAGGTCCTCCGCAAGGACGATGACGGGTCGGCCGAGGCCTAATTTACTGTTCTGCCAGATGCCACTTAATCATTCCCCAATTGTAGGAGGCCCCGTGTAATTATGCAGGACGAATTCATTCGTCTCCCTCTTCATAATTTGATTAGGCCGGGTATCTTATGCATATCCACCGAATTGTTCAAGTATGTACTTGCAATAAACAACCTGAATATTTTATACCTAGCCAAGTTTAGCTAATGACACATTAAGCCTCTCTTCAGATATTAATTTAATAGTCGTGCTATAAAAAGCAAGCTATTAAACTAATATTTTATATCCATGTCTTGCTGTATAAAGACGATTCGCTGGCAATTGTTAAATATAATCACTTGCGTTACTGTTTTGTATAAAAATATAATAATATTGAACGTCTCTTAGAAATATTACAATAATTAACTCTGGGCGCACTCTCTGCTTTAATACAAGCTATTCCATTACATCAAAAGAAGTTCACTTTTCTCTTTATTTGTATAATGGGTGAACATTAAATTATTATTTCTAAAATTGCAGATGTAAACTACGATTGCCATAAATCATTTAATACTGCTTAAATTCTTTTAGAAAGCGACACAGATCATAGATTGATCATATTCTACTTCTTAGTAAGTCGGCACCTTTATATCTGAGAATCGCGACAATTCTTGACTCGAATATCCTCGAGTATGGCTCTATGGGATCCTCTGCATTTGGTACCTCGCATCGCAGCTACAATGGTGAAGTCCATGGCGGTTTATCTCTGCGTCCTTGTACGTTGTCGTTAAAGGCGAGGATCTTCTCCAGATTATTTTTTCTTGTGACGAAATGTCAAAGGAAGCGAATCCTTTTGAAACATATTGTTGAGAGTCGTCATTTTATTCCTGATTTCTTCTAGACATAATCTTTTAGACGTTTAGTGGTCCATGGTATTCTCAGCAGACGTCATCAGTACTTCATTTCAGATGCGTCGATATTTTTCTTCAATTGTTTTTGTTTAAAAACTGTTCATTGCACCTAGCTTATTATTGTTTTGTTTAAATTATTTGTCTTTTGGGACTTATTAATGTTATATAAGGATAATAAGGAATGGACCAACTGAACTGACATATTTTCCCTCAATTCATTATCAAGCCGTACCGATGTTTGGGACCCCAAGTTTTTGATTTTTCTCGATCTTCATTATTATTTTGACTTGAAATGCTTGGGGTCTATTTTCTATTGTAAATAGACTCTCTTCGGACGACGCGGTTGGTTTCGAGCCTCCATGACGGGTTGGTTAATTTATTCATTTATTTTTACCAAATATTATCATACGTACTATTAACGAATCCCATCCAAATATGTTTCTAATAGTATCTGGCTTTTTAAAGTATTTACTATACTACATAATAATGGATACTGCTCCTTCAAGGGAACTTCATACAATGGAGCAGGACGTAGCGTACTTTGTTAACGCGCCTCCAATCTAATAAGATGGTAATATTCCGTATTCTTCAAAAATTCGAACAACCTCTAAGTTAATCTGTTATCCCGGGTCGGCTCGACCGATTCCATCATTGTATTTGGTCATCAATAAAGGTCCCGATGTCTCCGAATTCGTGTCTCGTTACGTCAAGCTTTATATCCATCCGAATTCAGAAAGCTACCACGTTACGTTACAAATTTTAAAATAATGAGTATGCTTCGTTATTTATGTAAAAATTTCTTTACATTTTTCATTAAAACATTCCGTATTTTTATTATAAATAATTGTATCATAATATTTGTACAACATTTTCTTAATTTCGTATTTACATCTGATTTACAATGTCTAATTGGGTTTGTGCACTCGTTTGGAATATTCTAATGATCATAATATTATTAGAACCGGTTCCCCTTTGAAACATAATTATACCCTTTGTTCGATTCGGAAAATTGATATTTTATCCCTCGGAGCGGGCGAATTTTCTTTTGCGTTTCCCTATCTAATTAATCGATAAACTGTTTTTCCTCCACGCCTTAGGAATGGCATTGATGTTTAATATCAATTTTGAATGGAATACCGTCGTCGTGGGGGCATTTTTGCGATTCTTTAATAATATGTCAGAGCCGATTCGCTCTGAATACGCGTCACTCAAACTTGACAGATCATTTCATCATCCATTGGTGGCGACTTAACACCGGCGTGAAACCCTCTGTTCCGTTTTTAAATATTCTCTCTTTTGCGAAAAAAAATATTTTCGTTTCCGCAGAGAACCGGACCGGATATGTCCCTGAGTGCTTTCGCAAAACCTTTGCCGAAAACCGATATATTCAATCGAATGACAATTTATATAACCGTATAAATAAAGCGATACAGGAGAAAGAGGTATATTTTGATTTAGGACCTCTCTCTGTGTCGATATATCACGGTGGCTTTGTGACCATATTCAATATGGCTCCTAACAAAGGCCTTATCTTATTATACCAAGTATGAATAATAAATATTACTACTATTTGTATCGTATCCGATAGTCAGCTAGAATATTTTACATGTAACGAAATAATTGTTTTTCATTTACGCCCTCGATTGGGTAATAGAGCAATTAGGAAAATTAATATAAATAACTCGAGCACACGGTGCCGATTATATCGTATGCGATAAATCTTATAAGCAATAAACCAAACCAAAAGTTATAATTAAGATCATATTTTCATTACAATCCTCGGCAAGTTTATGACACCTTTACGAGCGGCCGCCGAGTTTTCCTTTCATTTTCGCAGAGAAAAAAATAAATAAAATAACTTTGTTTTCTTTCATTACAGAAGTGGCGTTCGGGGCCAAGCCCATAGAGAATCGTTGAGAAAATTGTCTCGTTTCTTTTGTCGGTGTACTAATGGCTTAATAAAGTCAATGCATGTATCTCTACCTGCGATACTCTCGTTTAATTTATCCTGGAAAATATTTTCATTTTGTAAATCGCTGATGTTTTTGTTCACCCTCCGTAAAAATCGGATTTGCATGAAATAAATAGATAAGTAATTATTTAGACGACTAATTTATCAGGAATTCATTTCATTTCAAATCTTCGGTTGCACTTGAAAATTTAATTGCTAAAGTGTTGCGATCGTTAGATCTTAATTTGTGATTTCCGTAGTATGTTTAATTATTTTCTATAGAGTCTTGATTTATTTCCACAAAGCCTATGCGCTCAAATGAAAACAACTATTAAATCAAGTAGGGGGGAATAGTAAATATTTGAACAGTATTTCCATTCTACGTGCAGGCGCCACCCTCCCTAATGATGTTGTAAAGGCAAATTCTTGCTCTACTTAGCACGAAAGCTCTCAAGTAAAACGAAGGCTTTGAGCTGAAGGCTCATCGCCTGAAAAATTACATCGGAGCTGCAAATTTCCCCGAGACTTTTCCACGTGGATATGGGTGGCACTCTGAATGGTAACAATGGCTCGCTGTCAATGTAATAAGCGGAAAATAAGATTAAATTCCTCGCCGCCGAAGAGCTTTTCGCAGCAACACGACGATAAAAGCTTAACAAGAAAAACAGTATCGCTCCGCAGAAGCATCTTGGCCGATTATTATCGAAAACTTTTCAATAATCTTGCACGTTACGGAGAATAATCCAATTTTCACTCCTTAAAACAATACTCTGGTGAAAATAATAGTTGTTTTAATTATTATTGCCTCATTGAATGATTCATTGCGACACACACATGTCGCAAACTACACGCAATCTGTCTTTGGCCCGTGTCGGATTGCTTCTCTTCGTGTTTTCCCCGTTCCCCGATAACTTGGGCTATTTGATTTAAGTTTTCCCATGAAGCCGGCTGGCTGGCTGCGGTTTTGTCCTCTCGGCGTGCAATAATTAGTCGGGCGCGACCCTCCCAAACGCTGTGGCCCGACCATTGTTGTATCAATAATACATTACCAGATCCGCATGTCGCCGTTGTGCCGTGGGCACTGTTTAAATTGTGCGACGGACGATTTATGCGGGTCCTTGTTGTGGCTGAAAGCCGCAAAAATACAATTAGCAACCAATGTCCTGCCCCTTGCATTGTCTTCTGGGGCGAGTGCTCTGCATTCTTCTGCATTTGATTTATTAGCGTGGGGTATTTGTGCTATCCTAATAATTTATAAATTGTGTATTTTCATGGTTGCCTTATGTGAAATTTATGCTAAAATATGTTGAGCAATTTTGCAGAATAAACTGAAGAACTTCTCCCGTTATTTACATATACGCTATTTTATCTATTTAATTTATATTCTCATATACATTGGCAATGATAAGAGTAACGCTATAAAACAATATACTTATATTGATAATTTGCTTGTACAGTGGAACCTCTCATAACGAGCATAATTCGTTCCAAAATCTTGCTCGTTGTGTGAAACACTCGTTATGCGAAACTAATTTTCTCATATAAATCAATATAAAAAACAATAACGCGTTCCATGCGAAATTTTTTTTTTTAACGTTTATTCAAATAAAATTACCTGCTTATAATTTGTTAAAGATCGTAACAACCTGGATAAAAACATTTTTAAAAATCGAAACTAGCTTATTATTTATAAAATTTGACAAATAATTAATTATTTTTTTACTGAAAGCTGTCTAAGGACGATTTGTTTTAGCCGACTCTTTAAAATTTGGTGAAATGTGACTTTGGCGTTATCTCATCCAGAATATATATTTATGGCACGCGTAGCCATCCTTATTAGGATGATGCTTCTCAGTAATACGATGAAACAGTTTCCATGCTTTCCAGCATTTCTCTTATTGCGTCAGAAGATTGTTTCTCTGCTACTTCCTCTTCCTCCAAACTCTCTTCATAACTTCTTGCTGTGAAATACGATCCAACACACACAAGTGCGTCATACGTTATGCGAAATGTCGCTCGTTAAGGGAGCAATTTTTTCACTTTTTTTTGCTTGTTATGCGAATTACTCGTTATGGGAGGTGCTCGTTATGAGAGGTTCCACTGTATTTAATTCTATATTTATTATATACATATTAGGGGACCAAGAAGAAATCCCGTATTTAATAAACAATAGATAAATATATTTATTTGATTCATTTCTTATGTTTTTACATAAATAAAACATAGTTTCCATCATTGTTTACAACCACTTTCCATCTTTTTTGCAGTTTATCGATCCCCTTTTTAAAAAACAGCAGGTTTTGAATCATAATTTGGTTCAAATAGTTTTTATCCTTTGCCTTATTCCATAAACTTGAAAAAGTAATAATCGAATAAAACGAAGGCTGGTGATTATATAGGGTGTGGTAGAATCTCCCAGTATAACTTCTGAACTTTGTCGCTAGTAATTTTAAGGTTGATTTAGGTTCATTCTTTAAATTTCTGTTGCCTGATTAAAACATTCGAAACCAAAATTGACATCTATCACTGTTAGCACTAGACGGCAAACTTTGTTAATAGATTTAGTAGCCTTATTGGCATTTAAGTCCTAGTCTTAAAATAGCTTCATCCAATATTTGTTGTATACTTAGACTGTATTAGGTATGGAGATTTTACCTTTAACAATAAAATATAATTTATTGTACAAGAATAATGTTAAAAAATAGATCTCTGCGTATTACAAACTGAATTCAAAGATCGGTTTATTACATTTTTAATCAATCTGCGAATAAATGAAAAAATCTACGTTCATTTTGATTTACTGTGAGTTTAATATTTCACAAAGAAATTAATATATTAATTTCCTTAGGTACATGAATTAATTGCCCGGTTATTCTATAGTTTTTTGCTAAAGTTTTATATTTTTTCAGCATTGCATGGATCAAAGTAAATCAAGAAATTTAACCGTTTTAATAAATTAAGGATAGCTCATAGATTTGACTAAAATGATCAGAGTGAAAAGGGTTAAAATCATTTTATCAAACAAATCAGAGATACATTTATCCCAAGATAAAATTTAATATGTTTTATTATACTGAGTATATCCCAGATCAATTCTCTGAGAACATTCTTGGCTACAAACATCCATTATCCCTACAACATAACTTGTCTATTGTATGGCTTAGTTTATCATTAAATATGATTATATAGATCCTGTCTCTTTTATACCCCACAATTTGCGTTTCACTATATATTTATGACTTCAAATATCATAATAATAAAATATGATCATTCAAATAATCACATTACATCGCTGAATTTTATCTTTATGCTTAGTGTACTATTTTGGAGCAAGGTTAATGCTTATTAGTATGATAAATAACTTCGATATTTTGCAATAAATTCTACAAATATTCTCGATGTTATCGCCGTCGAAATTACTTATGCCGGAGCTTAGAGTCTGATATTCGGATAGGCGATTTTGCCATACTAAGTAAGTTTGCCTCCATTAAGATTATTTATTTAATCATTTCTCTCTATTTTATTTTGTTTATTATCATATTTTTCCTAGAACTTTATTATATTTTAAGTACGTATAAGTCCTTGAAATATTAACCTATTTTTTAGCTCAAAATTCATGATAATTTTAATTAGGCATAATGATAAATGAACAATATAATGGAATAAAAGAAAACTATAATAAAACACAGTTTATTTCATTACAATTAACGAATGTAACGAATCTACAACAATGATAAATTATAATTAATATGATTAGTATATCAGACTAAACTTATATGTCAAATAACATTTCTTGGTCAATGTAAATGATGATTTTATAAAAAACCATTGCTCACTTCCACAAGTTCAAACCTGAAAAATTACTGCAGCAGTCGCTAATCACACTTGTCAACTATCGACTGATGCAATCTTAATGTATATTCGCCAATGGATATAGCAGTGGTGATACAAATGCAAAAATGTTCCAAAATTGGAACACTGAGGAAAAATGAAAATAACGGATCTAAAATTTATACATTTATATTTATACATAATATCTCAAATCAGATTAATTAAAATCAAAGTCAGCCGAGCAATGTACTTGACATCTATTGTAACTGACACAGGGATATAACATTTAACCTTATATAACATATTCACTATACCGTATTGTTACGGCCGGTGGATGACAATCGATTTGTCGGAGATCGGATGTAATTAATAATCTTGTTTTGCTGATCAGTTAATGATGCAGTTAAGTGAAATGTGCCATTAGTTTGAGGATGAGCTTAGTTAAATTATTCTAGAAAAACTCTTCGGAAAGATGACGAGGATGCCTCGATGAGTTTCTTATTATGATTACAGGTTTCACAATTCATATATTTTTTTCCACGTTTCAAAAATAATCTAGTTTTCCTTGTATGGTCAAATTGTATATTGTTTTTAAAAATAACTTTTCATGGCAGAAAGAGTTTCTGATTGAAAAATGGTTTCAATTTCAATTCTGCAGTTGCATATGCGTCGAAGAGAAGAGAGAATGGTTAGATCCTTTGCTCCTTCAAATCCAGAAGCAGTCTTTTCCTCTATAAAAATAACGTACATGGCATTCGTTTCTGAAAGAGTCTCACCTCGTACACATTATAAATTTAATTTCATTAATAATTTCGGAATTCTAAAGGACGGTCGAATATTTTTTAGATAATTTTACATCTGTACGATTTGCCAATCATTTTAAAACTATGCAGGTTTTATCGTTTTCTTGTCTGATCAAACCAACGTTTACATGCTTTGAAATCTTATTCTCCTCCAAGTTGAGATTCGAAATGATCATCACAGGAATATGGTTTGATTGAATGAATTGAGGTCCTTAATTCAAGTACTCTATAAATTTTCCATTTCTATCATCAAAAAACTTCCGCTTCACGAATTTTACATTTTTTTTAAACATCACAATATAACAAATAACCACTCGCCGGGGGCGGATAAACAAAGGTTGCCTGTATAATAAATAAATAATGGATCTCTTGAATTAAGATGATTCCAATGATGATGAAGTGTCCGATATGGACTTGAGTATAAAAACTTGTTCGACGACATGATCTCAATTAAATACAGTAATCCGCCCTATAACGTCCCCCCTATAACGTTTACGATATTTTTTTCCTATAACGTCAATCCCCCTCCCCCATTACGTAATTCTTTTAAAACGCTAATTAAAATTTTCATAAAAATATTTTTTAATTTTATAAAATGTCGCGTTGATCTTCCCCGCCCGCAAGTTCCGGGAAGATAACATCAGCCAAAATACGAAAGGAAATCGCTCATCGCGAGAGTCAAGTCATTTCCACTGGTTAACACGTAAAATTGTAAAAAAAAAATAAAAATTAAAATGTTTGATTTTCTGATTTCCTTCAAATCAAAAAACCTTATTCCTCTATAACGTCCCTCTTATAACGTGAAACCTATCTTGACGTTATAGGGGGGTTTGCAGTATCACTGAAAATATCGCAACGATTTCTCGAATTTACAACGGTTTCTAAGGGAATTAGGTCACGATTTTTAATACGAATTTATCGAGTTGGCCTCGCCATAAGAATTGACAGATTGCGTCATTGCTAAAACCTGTGATTGCGTCACCAGTTTATGAATAATTCGTTAGGTGAGCTACTCTACGTTGATAAAAGTCGATGCAATTGTAATTATCCACAAGTGACAGAATGATTGTTTATATTTGGATTATCTTAAAATGACTGAATAAAAATGACTTGCTATATTTAGACGTGTGTGTTTTTAAAATACGGCTCAGTTTCATCCATTTCCCGACTGTGTATTTTTTCCTCCCTCGGAGGCTTATCGCCCTTGTTTATATTGGAGTCTGGATTATATTTTGTTCGCCGCGCGCCTCTAAATTTGGTGAAAGGCCAGAAAAATGGCGTGCGTGGTGCACGGGTGGCGTCGTTTTGTTGGGCCCGCGCCGCACGACCAAACTTTTGAATGGACGTCGAGGGGCTGAGCGTCGCGGTGCCCCGGATGAAAATAATAAAAAAAGCAGAAGCGCGCGAAACCCGCCGGGGTGTGTATTAATATCCTGACATAAAAATTTCATCGGTCCCCGTACTTCTTTTGTTATGCTTCATTCTCTTATTAAAAATTTTCATCCGGCAGATTGTAGCGAGGCAGGATCCGTGTGCATGGATTTAATTCTGAAATTGAATACTTTATGTTATATCATTTTTCCCTATATAAAAGTGGAATTGAATTATTTGGCAGAGTTTGATAACACGTGGACTGAGATCTCAGAGCGTTGCTTATAAAATATTCATTTATTTTCCAATATAATTCAAATAATTATACAATGCAAATGAAATCAGTTCTGTTGTGTATAATGCAGTTGATCACAACTGAATGTCTTTAGACGAGAGAATTCTAGATGTGAAGCTGATCCACAGAGAATTTATATTTACCATGTATACCATATACAAATTTATTTATACCGGATTTAATAGAAGAAATAATTCCAAAATTCCGATTATTTTCCTTGTCCTTGTCTGTCTAATAGTAAATATTTTTTATTTCCGAATTCCACAATAAATAAATAAATCTTGAACAGAATTGCTAGGTTTGTGTTTTATCATTGAACTAATCGTAAAAAAATAAATATGTCGCACAATAATAATGTTTGTGATGGCCATTGTTATGTAACAGAACTGACAGAGCTGAGATTGAAAATGACGATCTAATCTCGGGAAAGTATTATCTGTCGCTAGAGAAAACTGTGACCGGTTGACATGCAATTATAATCTTTATATAGTATTTTTTATAGACTGGCGTCGTTTTAGATTATATATATTGTCTCCCCTGCTCCGTTATAATAATATTAAAATATTATAAAGACTTATCGATTATGGCTTAAATATTAACTTTTCATCGTGGAATAAACTAACTTTAAATATTTTGATTAATTTTCTGTAATGTACACATAACTGTACCGTGAACCATATGTTTCTAAAAATTATTCCATAAATCATTTAGGATCTAACTCAACAAGGAATTTTTACAAATGATTGTTCACAACTCAATTAAGTGTCATATTTGATTAGCTGTCAATAAAGCCTGTCGATAAAAGAAATACATTTGAAAAAAAATAAACCCCAAACAAATCAAGATATTGATGATTTTTAAAAAAAAAAAAGGATTATTCTAAGAATAAAAACAGTTATTCCCCGCGACGTCCCGTCGCAGACAGAGGACACGCCGTCGGTATACGTTTCACTCGCACTAGGCACATCCTACCAGTTGCCAGCGAGAACAAACGTCGCTCGCGTGGCAACAGCAGCGAATATTGTTGTTTTTATTATTTTTTTGCAATTGCCAATAAAATTAAAGAATTAAATAAATTAATTAATTATTTTACATATATTTAATAAAATATTTTATGATTACATATTTTTATATTATTCACAGCGTAATAAAACTGTGAAATGTTAAGATTTGTTCACATTTTTTTTATATTAAACTCAAATTATTTAAAATTCAGACACTTATCACGTGCGAAATGAGACTTGGATAATAAAAGAAACCTAAAAAAATATTCTTTTCTTTATTAAGTCGTCTAATTAATTCTCTCTATGTAAATCATAATAGGGCTGAAGCATTTTTTAGCGTAAAACACACGGCTTTATTTACTTTAACGCCTTACCTTGTTTGTTCCTTGTATATATTCCCGCAGTATCTATTTTTACCAAAAAAATATGCTTTACATAGTGGTTCTGTGCACAAAATAAAAATTAACACAGTAGACAACGGGTAACGCCATGTGACTGGGGTAAAAGTAATAAAAAAAAATAACTCGTACCCAACAAATTTGTTTCCCACTCTTTTTGACGTTACACACATAAATGCCAGCTTTCTGTTTCATCGCAAAGTAATATATGAATGTTTGAAATATTGCTTTTGTTTAAATATACTAGCTTTGGCTTTCCCGTATACCTATCTATGCATTAATGTATTTTTTCTCATTTCTGATAAGTATTATTTTTTTCGTTTCAGGTAACTTTTACATCCGCTGCTTATGATTTTGCCACATTTATAAATTAAGAAATTCTACAGGTAAAAAATTTACCCATTTCCTGTTTATTTACCCTGAATTTTAATTAAAAAATGTTTAATTAACGAAAATGCACGGCCAGCGAGGTAGACATGTACCCCTCACGGGGACATAATTGAAAATGATTAAGGGGGCAATTTTCATTATGAATAATATTAATTAGACACTCCATTTAAGGCGGTAATTGCCATTTTCTTTACGTTTTGAAGATTATACATTTCCATGCGAATTGCTAATTCGGTCCGAACAATTAAGCTGATGAACGACCATTTTTATCTGAATTTTTCATTTTTTTCTCATCTCGTCAAGCATAAGATGAGCCGAAGGAATTGGTTTTTGTTTGTTGTTGTTATTAAAAAAAAAAATTCCACCACCTTTTTATTTTTAGCATTTTTCGTTTGTTAAATATTTAACGAATTTGAATCTCATGGATCAAGATAAAAATTCTTTGAATTATATCTGTTCATCCAATTAGGGACACATTCCCTGTTGTTTCAATTGTAAATGCCTTGGAAATGTTCAAAATGCTTCAAACGCAAATTTTGAATTATTTATGATTCATTTAATATTTATAAGGTTTTAACGTTTATTTAACGTTTATTATAATATGATTTATTCATACATATTGTTTGCATTTACTTCAAATCAATCCATTAAATAATACTCTATATTTGTTTATATTATTAACGTTTTATTATTCTGCAATAAATTAAAACTAATTTCATGGTAAAATTTATTATTATTATTATTAATTGGGGGTACTAAAAATATTTAACGTATTTCAGTCATTTTCAAAGGTCCTTATATTATCGAGATTATTTCTTTTAACCTTTTCAGGCCAGACGTATTGGCCCAAAAGATTTTTTAGCAACTTGAACGAAGTGTTAAAGTTTTTGATTTAAACAAAGAATGTCTCTCTTCTAATCGAATATCAAATTAAACCATATAGATGCTTCTTATTCATTTCATTCTTCTGGTATTTTACTAGGTATTTTATATTATTTTCACCCGAATTTTATCGCTAAATCTAACCTGATATCTTTCTCTGTAAAAACTGTGTCATATATAATGTCATTAAAGCCCTGATCGAAAAAAATAGCATATATTTTTTTTTTTTAAATATATAATTTAAAATATAAAATAAAGAAAAGAAATATATAAAAGTATACATGTAAAATAAAAATAAAGAAATAGTGAAATAAAGAAAATAATGTATAAATATAAATATACAGGAATAAAGTACAATAAAAAGTACTATATGTTAAAAAAACCAAATCGTGGATTGGTCCCGTTATATACAGAATTAAACAAATCATACAAAGATCAGCAGAATGGCGATATTTGACTTAAATAAATCCACATATTCGGCCAAGTGGTTAAGTAAAGTGATAGCTCTGGTTACCTGAGAGTCCTTGAGAGTAGCTCATAGATTCGACTACAAGTGTACAAAGTGGAAAGTGTTAAAGATTTTCTATCGACTTGACGAATTCGGTTTATTTTACTGATCGCTTTAAAATAATTCTGCACTGTAAACTATGGCGATAAAAGCTTCTCCAATAATTCCCCAATGATTTTCCGAGAATCTGATTCCTTCTAATATTTTACTAGGTATTTTATATTATTTTCACCTGAATTTTATCGCTGAATCTAACCTGACATGTTTCTCTGTAAAAACTGTGTCATATATAATGTCATTAAAGCCCTGGTCGAAAAAAATAGCATATATTTATTATGTGTACAAATAATCGTCTTATTTTTGGTACTATTTGGTAATTCTATGAACATTATTGTATATAAATCTTATACGTAAAATCTTCATAATCTTGTTATTTTATCTAAAGTTGCTTTGAATTTTCTTTTTTTTAATAAAATTCACATATTTTTGGCCAAAAAAATGCATTGAGTCTTACAATATGGAAAGGAAAATCCGAAAGATAGGGACCACGCTATAAAAACTCGTTCTATAGAAGAATAGGCACCTTTAAAGGGGGTAGGGGGTAGGGTTAGGTTTTTTAATTGTATGTTATAAATTGAACGAAATCAATACATCAAACATTTTTCCAATTTGACCATAAAAATTCAGCGTTTTGTAACAATAACACCGATCTTGAAGAAAGCATTATAGAAGGGACTACCGCAAGCGCCCCTTTATAGCAGGGATCGTTTTAGAAAGGGTTGACTGTATTTCCATTGGTTAATTTATAAACTCTTTATTTATTAACTGGGATGTAAATATACTTTTATTTCTTATACCTTTTGGCATATTACATGGTATTCTATATTTTTTACTTCAAAAAATATTTTGCTTATTGCTCTTTTAATTAATAGAATTCATCCTTATTATTTACGACACATACGAAATATGTAATTTGACCTTGAAAATTCAGCGTTTTGTAGAAAACGGCGCTCTAGAAGTGAGCACTATAAGAGGGACTGTCGCACACGTTATAGTAAACCGCTCTTTAGCAGTCAGCGCTATTGGATTGTTGACTGTAAATATAAATTTAATAATTTATTAAGGATTTATATTTCAATCGTGATGATTATGAATTTTTATTTTAACGATAGATTAAAGCTATCCGATAATTATAGTATTTTTATTAAATTTATACTAAATCGAATGGTTTTATTTTGCTCACCATTGTACTTCACATGGGTATAGCTATTCACAAATCAGCTTACACTAATGTAGTGGTTCCGTCAGGATGGGGTTACAATGGCACTTTGCTTCGATAGTCGCTTGTTGCTTGCTCACAGAATGTTCCTCATCCGATTTTGAGACACACTCCATAAACGGAAGCTATGGAGGTAAATTTCTCATCCACCACTTTTCGCCCTCCACCCCATCTACTATTCAATTATCGCCCTTATTAATTAACGCCTCCTTCCGATAGCGAAAGCTTTTCGTATGCCTTAAGCACGCACTCCGCTGTCGCGTGCGATTAATTTCCATTCTTTACCTGTGTCTCTTTCGCAACACCCAAAATAGCATCCCAAGAGCCCTAATGGAAGGCTCTATTAATAATAGCATTCATTATTCATCGATCAATTATCGAGATATCGGTTTTTAACATGAAAATTTGCACGATATGCAAATTTAATATCAAATATCGGCTGTCTTTTGCGTCAAATATGAATATATATATTTAAATAAATTCAATCTAATAATAGTGACAGGACGCCGTGACCTTTCTATGGATTCAGGTCAATTATGTATCGTCCTTATTCAATTTACAGTTCCATATGTGCCTGGCTGAACTTGCTTCAACAATCACACAGACGGAACCTTGATCTTGAATTGTGTATGACGTATTAGCATCGACGTCGAACACGCTAAAAGCCGCTCCGTTAATTAATTAATTTTAATTAATCATCGTCCGTTTCCACGATGGCATGTTGTGCCTCCCCCAAAACAATTTTGTCCAAATTATCCCGAGTGACATTTTCACACGATTCGCCTCCCATTGTTCGCGCCCACCTTCCTACTGTGCTTTTTGATTCCTCGCGCACCTCTGTGCTCAGTCAGACGACGGAAATTAGATTCGTTTGGATCTCGGGGAATTCCTTTGTACAAATTTCGGTTAACATTCTGTCAACGTGTCAGATTTTCTTCAAATATACCTCGGGCCTCGACATCTGGAATGGCATTCGGCGCCTGCGGGGGTGTTGTTGTATTAAAAAATTAGGCATCGTTCAATTTGCCACCAAATCAATATGTACGAAATTCGAAATTTCTCCTTTATATAATTTGCTTATGTAATATGTACGTACTATACTTTATATAATTTTTTATAATCAAAATATATTAGGTTTCTATTTTAAATATTATTGAATTGAGCACATATTTATTTCCTAATTATTTCATATTCTGTGACATATTCGAAGAGAGTATATGTATAATGAAAAATATACCCTAAGCATTTCAAGTCAAGATATTGATGAAATCTTTAATAATATAATATTTAAAAAAAAATAGATTTTCTAAGAATAAAACTAATTTTTCAATTAATGTTTCATAATTTGTTCGATATTTTGGATTTTTTTTGCTAATCAATATGACGCGTAAATAATAACGCTTCCGACGATGTCTAGTGTATGTTAAGGTCTCGCAGCACGTATCAAACGCACTTGTCATATCGTACCGGATGCGAGCGAGAAAAAACATCGCGACCGTGCCAACAGAAGCGAATATTATTGTTTTTATTTTTTTCGCAATTCCGGACAATAAAGATCCATGATTATTTGTAATATTTATTTTTTAGACGTCATTTAAACAAATACCAAAAGACATGTAGGACTTATATTAAAAGAGTTATTCGAGAAAAATCAAAAACTTGGGGTCCCAAATAGAACCCATCGGCACGGCTAGATCAACAGTGGATATAATTAGAATAATATAAGTATATTATTAAGGGACTAATGGATACTTTGGCTTCTTCTTTATTTTACTGTATGTTTTTCTTCCGAACTTATAAATGCAACTATTTCCAGTCATCCTTAATCAAATTAAAAAAAATAGCTTAATTTATACTAAAAGTCTTAATTTTTAGATTAAGTAGCGGTTTGTTGTCTAAATATCCCCACTTCAGGATTTCCCTTGACATAGTTCTTTCACTCAAATTTCAATAATTCAGCTTGCATACTGGACCTCAACTTTCCGTAATTTTTTTCAGAAATCCGTATAACTTGGATTTAGTTTAGATCCCTTATATTTTCTTATTTAAAACAAATGATAGTGTCATTAAAACTATAAACATCAAATGCTTTCATTTATTTTGTCCTTTTTTAAGAGAACTTTGAAATCGGTTTGATATAAATTTTGATGCAACGAGACACAAATACGGAAGACTTCAGCATTTTTATTGATGACCAAATCCACTGAGCGGAATCGGCCGAACCATCCCGGGGATTACAGATTATGGGACTATTACACTATCGAAGGGACGTTCTCTACTTCCTCTTTCGAAAGGGTGTCGCCTTTCGTGGCTGCTAATCTTAAACTACCACTAAACTGGGGCATCTCTATATAGATTCTGGACGGCAGTGGCGGGAGTTTCACTTTCCTTTGTCTTGATCCACGACACGTGTCGTACGGGTCACTCTACTCAATAAATCCAAAGTTAATAATAAAAATTCCCATAAAACAAATTTTCATTATATAACGCGACAATTAATGCGTTAGTTTAACTGAAAATTAGCACAATCGCATCTAATCGAAGATTGTTGCATAGAAAATTATGTAAAAACAGATTATAATGAATACCCCATAAATATATTACTCATAAGTATAATAATTAAAAATATATAATACTACTAATACTAAAGACACTTTTAATGTGCTAGAATATAATCAAGCTTTTTGTTTGTCACTTATGTTTTGCATTGTTAAATTTCTTGTTTCTAGGAAATAAATAAGATAATGCTTTTCCACACTCTTAGTAAAAGTCCTCATGAATTAAAGCAGATATCAATTTGACTATTTTGTTTTCTGACATAAAATTATAACTTTGCGCCGGGGTAACAACGGGACCTAACAGGTTCCTAACCTGTTAGGTCCCGTTGTTACCCCGGCTACATGTTACACACGAATTTTAAAATAAATAAGAAATTATTTTGATTCTGGGAATCGTTTTAGAACAAATAATTCGTGGAAAAATATGGTATTTGTTATATTTTCACACTAATTAAAACTTCACAATAACTTCAAACCAATAATTAAAACTGAGAACGAATCTTAGTTGAAAAGCAAATTCTCTTGCGTGTATCCTTGGCATAGCTAACATTTGCTTGAATATTTCGCAATATTGACGTATAAATTAATTATACTAACAGTTAATTTATATTAAATTTTCATGGCGACATGTTCATTTAACAACGAAACAGTTTAGAAGCAAATTAGTCTTTTTAGTTTGCTTCGAAGCTGCTTACATTTCGCAAAGTTCTGTATAAATTTCAGTTCAGATTGTGCATTCGCTTCGGGCATTATTATTTCGCGCTGAAAATGTATGCTACATTGAAATTTTCTTGTTGATAGTTTTTGTTCATAATGCTGCGAAAGACTTTCAAGTCGCGTCGTAAACTAAAGCTTATTTTAGTAAGCTCCTTCATAATATAAGTCTTATCGATTTAATCTACGTTTCATTGATTTCATGTATAACCGAAATTGGCCGAGTGGTATCAAAATCTTAGCTGCCATTGTTATTGTTCACCGAAATGAATAATTAATTCTTGCCGTTTACAACAAGAGAGCAGAGAGAGAGAGGGCGCACGCGGAGGGATCGAGAAAAGTTGTGATTTGATTATAGCGCAGAAATATCAAGGGCTCGACAAAAATAAACAGCAAAAGAATTAAATTGCGAATATCTCCGTTATACTGCTTGTAAATACAATGGCGAAATTATTTGGTATTGTTATAAAGGATTCGATGGACCCATTGTTCGTTTATATTGATCCTATCGCTTTGATAATGGAAATAGACCGCCGATATCAGACGTTTACAAATTTTCAGAGTTTATTCAAATTTGTTTTCGTTGTTATTGCATTTTCATTTTCGGATATTAATCCGGCGGGCCGGGCCAGAATTTCGTTATGGCTTCGATTTGCATAGCACTCTCGCGGACAGAGAGTGGATTTCCTTTCCGGTGAAATCCGGGGTTTGTTATTTTTTAACAATGAAAACAGGTATTTGAAAGGACACTAGATTTTTATTTTATTTTTGATTTATGGAAATATATTTTTAAGAATCTATCAGTTTTTTTTTATTCCAAATAAAGTCATTTAATATCTGTCGTAAATCCAGCAGGAATTGCATGACAATTTCGCATCCGACGTTCCTATGAATAACAGCAAACATTCCTAGGTTCGTCCATGTGTGAATATAAAGCTTTCCGGTACGCTGTCCAATCGGCAATGAATTCCCGATTCACAAAGCATATTTTAGTACATATTTGGTATTCGCCAAATATTACCGCGGCTCTCTTTCATAATTCCGCTCTTTTTACATCCCCGTGACATTTTGAATTATTTTCGCGGCAAGGTGATAAATTTTATTATGATCTCCCTTATAATGTACCAATTTTGTCATGTTACCTTTTTTCCCTGTAAATCCCAGTGAATTAGGTAAACCCTTTTCCCTGTCGGATTTTCTCGTCAACGTCCCCGCATATAATCCTTCTACGCTTTTTCCATTAATGGCGCGCAATTTTATCTACGCTCGCGCTCTCCTATCCGCTTTCGCAGTCAATATTCCTGCATGAGCTGGTTATATTGGTAGCATATGATGAAAAAACTCAATGGAGCCGCATTGTCACGGATAAGGTTTTTCATGCAAAAAAAACTATGCGGCACAAATCTCCATTGTTAAAAATGTTCAACGGAATGTGATAGCATCAAGTATTACGCTAATTAATGCTCTACGCATATTTTTTTATATTCTCAGAGACACTCAGGTCAATGCCTATCGAATTCATAGTTTTTCCCAAGGGCGGATCGTTTTTCCTAATAAAATATAATAATTAGCTTAAATATGCGAACAGAACGTATTCGTATGTGTTTGGGCTTTCTTATATCCGCTCTGGTCATATGGTCGCTAGCTTTGACGCGAACGATTGTTGTTTGGCTAGGTAGTGGAGGTAAAGATAAAAGTTCCGTATTACCGTCTACAGAAGTAGACGGTACTTTCTGTTTGCTGCCTAATTCTGTTCGGGGCAGGTTTCTATATGCTCTAGACACGTGGTCGCTATTTTCGACTCAGCTGTCGGTCCGACGCGAACGAGTGTTGTTGTTTCTCAGTGAGTGGAAGTAAAAAAAAAAGTTGCGTATTACCGTATACATAAGGTAGCTTTTCGTTTGCTACATAAAGCTTTGATTGGGGCAGACCTGTATATCCCCCACTAGAACGCTTGTACAACCGCGTTTCATACATCTTGGGGACGAGAGTGTAAATAAATAAATATTAATAAAAACGATTTCCATTTGATTTTGTGAAAAATACATATTTTTATATTAAGAGTTTGGTTTATTAAAAATAATAATAATAATAAGTCCTCAATCCCTCAACACGTGTTATTTAATCAATTATTATTTTCGATTTGTGCAATATTATCATTGTTTATAAATATAGTGAATATTAAAAACCTAAAATAATTTTATAAATGATACATGATTGATTTGTTGCATGCCGTCATAGCGGCGGCAATCGAGTGATACGGAAAACTTCGATGCCGCTTCTACGGCGGCATTCGAGTACAAAGGGTTACATTTTTATATATTGTTAAAAATTATTTTCATTTGATATCGTAAAAAACACTTTTTTTATAATGATAGTTTTGTTCGACCTAACTGTACTAAAAATGTATACAGTTTTTTTTTTGAAAAAAAACGGGGATGGAACTTTAACCTCATTATGCCCCACCTGTTTTTAAAGCTACGAGCCGCTTTTGGATTTTTCCGAGTTATAATTATTTTATTTCGAAGTAAACACCCATTATATAGAATGAAGTTATATAACCTACATAATCAGCAGTCTAAAAAATATGGGCATATTGTAGTACAAATTAGTAGTAATTAATTCTGTTTTACTGAAATATGTTTGTTTCCTTCTCTTGAATAATCGAGGAAACCACTTACCACAAAATCGTTTTCCCACGATGTTCCTCGGGGACATGTCGTACTAATACAATATTTATTAATGTACAGTCACGTCTCATTCAGGTGTAGAGACAAAGACCCACACACAGAAACCCGGTAGAAAGATTTGCGTAAAATTTACATACCGTTTATGAAGTATTCGCTGCCTGTAATGTGCGTAGTGGGTTCCGCTCGCGCTCCTGCTCCTCCTCCCCATACATTTTTAATGCTTGCCCTTGGTGCTGTTTACATCAAAGGTATGTAGAGAATTTCGTAACCGCCTTTCTACCTTTGTAGTATTTTTGGAATAGTACACTCGGCAAAGTATTTTTCAGAAATTCGCATTTTTTTTCCACATATCCTCGCCGTATGTATTTCAGAGTTACTTTACTGTTTCGGCTGATTTATTAGAGATGAAAATGTGAAAAATTGTTTAGTTGTGCTGTTATAGAACTCGGTAATCCGTCAGCTTACAATCTATTATTACTTTTAATGAGAAGCAGATTGATTTTACATACTAGATTTCGTTGACAAGATTTATAGCCCAAAATCATAATCAATACTTTATGATTCGGGTTAAAATTCGAATAAATTTGATAAAACTACTCATAATTTTAACTTTACCTGCTTTATAATAATCTATTGTCTAATGCCCTTTTTCTCTCGATGAATATTAATATTTGCAGAGATTCTTCGGTATCTAAACTTTCGTTTAGAATTAAATCGTTGTGGATTTTGTAATAATGATTCAATCATCTTAAGACATTATTAAGAGTTTAAAGTATCCCTCCTTTAATACACGATCTTGATTGTAGGGAATATATTCTAAAAATGGTATTATCGCTTAATCTTTTTTGTATCGTAAGTCTTAAACGTTAGAGAAAAATTAAATTTACTAAAATTAAGGTTTTTAAATCTGATTGGATCTGTTCGATTTTGTTATTAAATTTCGAATTTAAATCCCTTTTTTGTTATCGACCAAATCCTCGACCTCGAAATCGACCAAATGAGCTTTTAAAAATACGACGTTATACAAATTCATATGAAAAATACTATATTTTATAACAATACTATTAAAGTTCATTTTCTTTTCAAAAAAAATTAAGAACAGTTATGATGAATTTTCATAATTTTATGATATTCTTGAAAATTTTAATTTTTTGTTCTAGATTTTAAACAATATAAGATTTTTCAAACTATTTTATTTCATCTTTTGTAAAAACAGCGATCTAAATGAAAACTTTATAGCAGGGAGCGCTTGACTGGATTTTAATAAGCTAATAGCTGGTTACGAACTCTTTATTTATTACCTGGGATATAAACATATGTTTAATTCTTCTACATGATCCGTGACGGCGGCTCTAAACCAACCGCGTCGTCCGAACGGGGTCTATAAATAGTGTAAAATAGACCCCAAGCATTTCAAGTCAAGATACTGATGAAATCTTCATCAATATCTTGACTTTTTAAAAAAAAATGTTTAAAAATAGTTCATTTCATAATATACTTGAAAATTTGGTCAATATTTTGGAATTTTTAACTAATCAATATGACACATATATAACAACGCTCTCGGTAATGTCTCGCCCCAAATTGAGCTCTCGGAGCGCATGTCACTCGCCCTTTTCACTAGCACTCGACACATCGTACCAGATGTAAGCGAGAAAAAATCGCGTCCTTGGCAACAGAAGCAAATATTGTTTAAGAATTTATAATATACGAGTTTTTATAATTCAAGGGGATTTATAATTTAAGAAAAATCAAAAACCTCATCGACACGGCTGGGTTATAAAAAAATATATTTTCTTATTTGATTTTATTTAGCCTATTACTATATATAGCCTTTTTATTAATCGAATGCATCTTTAATGTTTTAGATTTTTTTACTTTTCGATAAACGTATACATCGCAAAACTTATACTAATACAGTCAGCCCTCCTATAGCGTTTCCTCTAAATCGCTGCTTTTTACAAAATTCCTCGTCAACCAAAGAGCATTGATCTTTATTGCTCGGCAATGTATTATAGATTTACGAAATATCTAAATTGGCCTTAAAAATATTAGAATTTTGTAGAAAATGCCGATTTACAGGAAACGTTAACGGTGGGTTGACTGTATATACTTTTCTCTCAAAATTCGTTGCTGTATCATTTTGCAATGTTTCCGAATGATATACAAAAATGAATCATTAGTATACATTACATTTGTTATTCCTCATTTACCATTCATGGAATTTTTGTCATTCACCGTCAATTTCCTTGTTGTTCCCATCATCTATTTCTATATTTCCATCATTCATAAATATTCATGAATAACATCTAATGGAAATTGCTTTCATTTCACGTATTATACGTACGCTCTGCTCGCATTATTATTGCACAATGTGACTTGATTGAAATATATGTGCTTTCATATATTATGTATTTTTATATATTTTGCACATATTTCCCGCAACATTTGGCGTCTGTGTGCATAAATAATAAATGTGTGCGACAACCGCGCTCCTATTTATCTTCGCCGGGTCATATTTCATTTCTTGCGTAACGACCCCAGTTTAATTTAATGTTTTTATTATAATTTTAATTGTCCTGCAACGGAGCGCCGTGCGTCAGTGTCGAAAAATAAATTATGTCCCGCAAACGAAATATTAACATTTCACCTTTGCCGCTGCGACCGTGGGGGAAAGAAGACGCCTCCAATTTATTATGTTGTCAACACTTTATGACTGTATTTCCCTTTTTTCTATTATCATTTTAATTGACTTTAATTTTCGCAATATGTGTTATGACTCCAATTTTACTTTTATTAATATTTTTTTTATCTATCCTCATCCTCACAATTATCGAAATACATGTGCCCTCTCCAATTTGAGGCTTTGCTTCATTCTCCAATCTCAATTTTGTAAATTTATACGTTATACACGACAGATTCGTCAACAGGTTTGCTCGCTGATGAATACCTTCAGTTCGCATAAAGCAGATGCTTACTGCTGAAAACCTCATCAAGCGTACGGTTACGAGTACCGAACACTTTAACGCTGAAACGGTGCCACATATTTTTTGCGTTAATCATAATATTAAATCTGCCACACGTGTGCGGCTTTTTATGACCAATATCGATTTTCAGACTGCGAATATATAATGAGGAGATCAAAAGCGATGCTGAGCGTAAATCAATTTGGTGCCGAGCCGGATTTGCAAATCGTATTTGCCGTGAGCCGGAAGCTGAGGGCGCAGCCACTTCCACCTGACATCCGTTTATGCGCAATAGCATCCACAACCATTTCACACCTCGTCTCTAACTGGCTTGCTTTTTATGCCTTTTTAATGGGAAATATGATATTAATAAATCATTTATAATATTTTTAATATTAAATATTACCAAAGAATATATAAACAGCTTTTCTGACAATAAATTACTATGAGCTACATTATTACTAGCTTTCATTGTATCGATGATTCACTAACACCCAATTTAACAAAGAAATAATTTAGTGTTGCTATTTTTTACTTTATATTAAAATCATCATTAAATTGCATATTTGCAATCATTTTTGTTATGGTTTACTATAAAAATTTATAGTCTGTTTTAGTCATATTTTGTATTTTGGCATAGCATTACAGTGACCATCCGTTCTGTGTTTCATCAGCTTGTCCCCGATTTTTTAAGAAATACGGGAATTCAATATCCACGGGAAATACTTCCCGTAAATATTGACGTTGTTATTGTCAAAGTTTATTCTTTTTTCTACATATACACTGTTCGCGTTAAAAGGTTATTTTCACAGTTTAAATATCCCATTATTTTAAAGGATTTAAAGTCTTGTTATTTTTAAGCCACACTGAGGCCTTAATTTTTCAAAACAATATTGCTTTAGTAGAGTTTTAAGAAGTATGCACGTCTGCGGTCTCTTTGATTATAAAAATCTCAAGCTAAAATTAATTTAACGAAGAGATGAGAAACGTTTACCTTTGATCGTTTAAAAAATAACTGAACTAGCTGAAAAAAATCCTGTCAACCAAAATAAATTTAACTTTTTCTATTCCATTGGCCAGAGTATTGGCCCAAAATGTATTTTTATTTGACTTAAAAATAATATCTTTTTTACAATCGAATATCAGATCAAACCCTATAGATGCTTCTTACTCATTTTGTTAATGAATATCTTCTAAAAAAATTGCTACGAATTTTTCAGGCAATGGGATGCACGTTTCTAAGTAGTTGAAATTTTAAATTGGTAAAAGTACCTTTTTGACCAAACAACGTAGAAGCAAGCTTAGCATTAACCACTTCTTTGGTCAACCTCTTGGAAAAAAGTAGGTAATTGTTCTCGAAAGATCAAATTACGACACATGTCACTCAACGCGCGCGATGCGTTCTCTAGACTGGCGGAGGAATGACCCGGGCTGGATTCGGGCAAATCACTATAAAAAGTTTCGTGTACGATGTGCCCGAATCCAGTTCGGGCAAATCACTGTGTCAGCAAAATACCTACCCGAGTTGTATTCGGGCAAATCACACAAGGGGTTAATTTAAGAAAAGCGAAGTGACACGAAAATTGATGACTGATTATTTGATGAGGTTAATTGTCCCCAGTGTTCCCCGTTTTCCCCTGATTTCTTACCCAAAATTGGGGCCACCATCAAACTTCGAACCAATGGATACTATGCGAAATCCTTCACTTCCTGACACATTCTGGCGACGGTTTCGTTTAAGTCGTGTTAATTATCTTGAAAGGCACATGTCTTATGAATTATTCTCGCAAGAAGAATATTGAAATGTGCATAAATAAATCTAGTCTCTAACGGATTTCTCACCACAGAGCCAGTATACCCTGGGAAGGAAAACCCTAATCTGTTGACCAATAATCGGTCTAGTCTCGATACTTTCGCTCCTCTTCCTTCTTTCTAGGGGACTTCTCTCTGAGGAGGTCTTTCCCATGATGAAAGGATTGCTATTGCGCGACAGGGCTAATAATCGATTGCGACCGGCTACTTGAGACTCGTTTTGGGCAGATATGGATATGCATGCCTGTGTATATCTATATAGGTGTGCGTGTGTGGTCGCTCGCTACTCGTCACTCGTGACTCGTTGAAAGCAGATAACGCCTTAGAGAAGAGAACAAACGAATACCGAGGCAAACCCCCTCCTACTTGCCTGGGCACGGTTGAGAGGGTAAAATCCGATACCAACATGGTAGAAGATGTACGTCCAATGCCAGCAATGACCAAGAGAGGGAAACTCTTTATAAAAAACCACATACCAAGACGGCTCGGGTCCCCGCGGTATGGACACAGAAAGGGAGCCCTCACGTCACGTGTGAGACTTAGGTTCCTTTGGCCCCAACTACCATGCGAGAGTCTGGTAAGGTCCATGCCCTCAGCAAGTGAGAGCCTCGTGCTGGCAAATGATGATGATTGTGCTAATATCATTATAAATAACTTCGAATTCTAAAATATAATTATTTATATAGTGATGATAATTCGATTATATTAATAAATTCGCCAATTTTATTTGGGAAATAATATTTTTTTAATTTTAAAAATATTTTCTGGTATTATTTTATTAATTTCCCTCCCCCTATCAAATCCAGAAGTCTTAATTGCGCTTTGTCGTCGTCGGATTACGTCCTCAACCGAAACCGTGTCGGTAATTTGTCTCCCGAATCCTTCACACATCTTCATCGGCGCGCTGATGAATTGGGAGCCGTCGCCGTTTCCATCGCGGAAAACCACAAAGGCTGCCGATAACTTTTCCCTAACAAAAAAAAGGAAAAGTGCTCGACGCATACATATTGAGATTTTTCGTCGACGCTGTTTCGTTTTCCCTCTACGCCGACGCATTTCTCATTGCCCAGACAAATGGCGGAGGCATCGCGCAGTCCCCATTCGGCGGAACCCACCGCCACCCTAAACGCTCCCAATTTTTCAATTGCTTAAATTGAAACTGTTTCACATCGTAAAACGTCGCGATAATGGAACCTCTCGTTGCTTGAGCTTTTATGCGTAAATTTTATTACCCCCAAATATCGTAATATATTCGCGCTGCAAATCTATGCTCGCGAGAGAAAAAAAAATCAACGAATTTTCAGCATTTATATGTGAGGGGGGTGAAGTTTATCGGATCGGGCTAAAAACTTTTGAGACTTGGACTGAATCTTGATTACGTGACTTCTCGTCTTTAAATATCAAAACTCCGTGGATCGTAATTAAAACCTTAAAATTGAAAATGTGTATCGGAGAAAGTTATAATTATAGATTCTTAATCCAATTTGTAATCTAATCTTTTTGATACAATTTATTCAGATGAATATGGATACACTTTGCTAGCATATTGAATTAATTTTAATTAACATCTGAAGTGAATTGTTTAATAACTACGCCTCCTTATTTGTATATCGCGTTTTATAATTAGAATGAAATTTTAACGATTTTTTTCTTACTCCCACAGTGTATCCGAATTCATTTCATTTTCTTTTGTCATCGACCTTAGTTAAAATTGAGATTTTGCGAGACTGCGATTCATTTGTCAATATATCTCAAAAATAATTATCCATCCCCTTTTCATACCATATTCGCAAAATTAATTGCGCCAATTTTGAATATATTATATACAGCGGCGAGTATCCGTATATTTTAATCTAAAACTACAAATTAAACCTTTTTTGTGCTAAAAAGTTTTTTACACGAGGCCGGATAATTATACTGCGGATATTGCGCGAATAAACAAACGCCAAACGTATGGCTTTCCGCCGTTGTTTATTAATGGAGTTTTCCTGACAGTTTTCCTCCCCCGACCGCACACCTTTCCAGCTTTAACACGTTGTTCAACCTCTCCACCCCCGGCGTACCGGTCTGCGATTCTATCGTATGTACAGAATCATCGTCTCGTTTGGTGTATCTCCAGTCGAGAGTTCGGAAGTTGTTCGGAAGTGGGTCAAGAAGAATGGGCTCCTCGCAGTCGAGGGTGTATCCGATTCTTTGAAGTGCATTTGCCAATTTTCTCATTCGGTTTGAAACTTTATATTGGCTACAATTGCGTATTGATACTCGAGCGTCTATTTATGCACGCGTCTCCTTTCGAGTAACTTCGTTTGTGCCCGAGAGTTTAATCAAGCGGGGTGTACTCGCCTGCAGCCAGCCAAGTAGCTAGCGAGCTAAGCAGAGGCACATCGTTTTAATTACCTTCTACGGTTAACATCCGAAGGCGAAATCAGTTCCCGTGTAAATGCTGAAGTTTAATTTATTTCCAATTATAACCGGTAGTTCCTCAACGATTTTCCAGTTAACTCGCGACTGCTCCTTTGCAGTATTTGCTCGATTTGCCGTACATATTTAGACATTTAATTTGTAATTTCATCAAAAGTGCTCATTTAATTTTAACTGTATCCTAATAATTAAAATGAATCATTTTAACAATTATTTAGATCCAATTTTTATACATTGCATGTTTCTAATATTTTTTATTTAAAACATGAATACTACAGGTATTTACTAAATCAGTTTGAACGTAAGTTTAGACGTAGAATCCATGCCAGATGTAAGATGGCAAGGAATGCTTTTATCAAAATTAAAAACTTCTTATGTTGCAAAACAGCTGATCTTCTTGAAGATTTTGAGAATCTCCGTTTCCAAACTATGCGACGCTACGTCTATACTTCTGTATGACGTAGCGTCGTAAGCTCGTAACGTTTGCAATATGGTACTACATGGACAAAATACGTCAAGAATATAAACGTGTAGTTCAATTTCACGAGAAGCAGGAGCTTCCGGATACATAAGGCCTAGAATTTAGTGCTTTAAACATATTATTCGTGGAGCATTGCATTGCCCTCTACGGGCTATCATGATGTGAAAAGTGAAAGGTAGACGGTGATCGGGAAGAAATAAACTATCGTGGCTCCCCAACATTCGTAAGCGGGCCAGGCTGAAAGGTCTAGAGTTGTTCTAGTATGCTAAAGATCGCTTACGTTCGAGAAAAGAATAACTAGCTTTTATCTCAAAAGTACGGTTTTATGTTTGTATGCTTACATTTCAATATTTTTTGTCAATGTTTATGCCTTCTTGCAAAATATAAAATCTTATTTAAATTATCAATATAATTTTGAAATTTTATCAATACTCCCATAGCACTATTTACTTACACTTTTTATTCTAAAGCGCCATTTTCTACGGCTCGCTAAATTTTAAAGGTCAAATTACATGTTTTGTAAATATGTAATATATTACCGCTTAAAATAAAGGTTAATGCCCTTTGGTTGACAACAAAATATAACGCCGTCATTAAAAATATGTGAATGAAAAGGTTTCTATAGCGTTATCCCTATGTCGGTGCCATAAGAGGGTACTGAGTTGTTAACTTTAAAAAAGTCTCTATTTTCTTAAAAACTTGTAGGACATTGTATCTAGAAAAAAGCTCTTACCTAAAAACCTAATCCATTTTGAATGAAATCTGACACAAAATATTTTTACATATTTTTATGGATACTAGCTTGATACTCGCTTAATAATGTAGGTTTTAGGTAATAACTGATTTGAGGAAAATATCCCGTAAAAGACATACATGAAACCAATTTATTTTAAGTAAAATTAACGTATCAACTATTCAACTTTGCTCTTTTGTGACTCTTAACTCTTAATATTTTTCGAGAAAAAACACTACAAATCCTTGAAATTAAAATAAAAACGAGGATATGTTATTGGTTACAATAAATGCAATAAATGCTTACAAGCATTGTTAACTTTGTAACGCTCAAAACGGAAATTAATTCCAAAAAATATTATAATTTTCAAAGGTCTAATATGTTATTGAGGTTATAATTCCAAACCATACTTAAAATTACCTATTATATGCGTCTTTCCATTAAAATTGTATTTAAATAATATTTTAGAATTGGTTAATTACATATTTCGTATAAAGCTAATATATGTGTTCGATAAGATATGAAATAATATTTATGTTTCTACGATTGTAAATTGATTTACTCTATTTTTAATATTGTAATATATGCAAAATCCTGAAAAGCATTTATATATAGATATATTTTTTTTGAAATTTTCCTTACCATTGGCTATATCACACGTTGACCCAGCTTTTTGCCGATGGCATGTACCTCCATTTCCCTTTCTTTGGGTACGAATTTTTCTTTTCGTTGGCGGGTGTCCTTTCATTTATTTATGCAAAGCGGAGAAAAATAGTTGAATATTATTTATATAACCCTGGGCATGTGGGCAATGTCAGAACGAGATTGAAAAAGGATCCTAAAGGTATGAAGTGAGAGAAATCTTACGTCTCCGGACCGCTTTTAGAAATATTTTTCACTATGCAAAACAAATTCTGCGTGCAAAAAGAGAACGCACAAATCTCGCGTGAAATATTACGTGCAATTTGTTGTACGCATTCTCTAAAGCATATTAAATTGTTGCGGTTTTAATCTCGCCTTTCGCCACTCTTCCTCTTAACATATATCGAGAGGATACTGCCTATCCGACCAAACATTATCGATTGACGCGGTCGTTACATATCAGCCTTCTGGAAGAATAGTTTAAATTAAATTCCCCAAAGTGCGCGCACACAATTTTGTAATATCTTTTGAAGCGTTCGGCAATTTATTTATTCTCTGTATAATTCAGCTTTAAATCTGCTTAGTGGGCAGACGAGGCTTACTACCTTCCTTTCTCGTTGATCTGGGCAACGCTCATTTAACCCGTCACTCAAACGTGTTGCCAGGATCACTGTAAGCTTTTGGTCGGGTCATGTACCACGGATAACTATTTTAATCCTACATTTATGACATGAAAAATTTCGCCAAATTACAACCACTGGAGTGATAGCATGTGGCGTATAGTGATTAATTATTATTTTAATTTTATTATAATATTATATAATATTCATATTTTTATTTGAAAATTTAATGAATTTTCTTAATATGTACACAATGTTAATGAAATTGTGCACTTCTGCCGTTTGTTTTAGTTTTATTATCTCGGAGTTTTATCCAGTCTCGAAATGCTATAAGTTTTCATTGCTCGCTCGATTCTGAATTATTTATTTGCTCATTAAACTTCTCAAACATTTTTACTAGCGCTTTTATTCTATGGACATAAAGCCTCCATATACTCGTAGCTCCTATCGCGTATACGAGAAACGGTATTTCGACAGAGGAAAACTAGCAAATGAAATGTGTATTTTAGAAGAGATATCGGCGCTTCATACAAAAGGCACGTCCATAGAGAATACACTCCGGTCCATGGATTAGTGGGAAGTTTTTCAATTACGGTCCGCTGGATTATGGATACTATTGTTTGCTCTGACGCTTACTTATTAATGTATCCTTTCGTTATTGCGCTTCAATTCTCACCGGGGATGTGTGTATGTTTAGTTTTAGCATGAGGTCCTGTATGGGATAATTATTTTGCACATTGCTGAGGGTTCACCTTATTATTTTTATATATTATCATTTCTCTTCTCTGTAAATGTTCATATTCATAATAATTATTCTTGTTATCAAAATATTTTTTTAAATATTGTATAAACCAATGGTCATTAATCTAATCACTATAGCTCACGGATAAACCTTCTTATATCACGCAAAGAACATTTACGATTACATGTTATTGATTAATGATGATAAATTGATGTTAAACTTTTAATAAAATTAAAGTTGTTTGATTTGTTTTTAACCGATATTTCACGGCGGCTCGAAATCAACCGCGTCGTCTGAAGGGGGTCTAGTTATAATGGAAAATAGACCTAAAGCATTCTTGAACAATATGTTGACTTTCATTAAAAAAATGGATTATTCTAAGAATAAAAATAGTTATTTATGATATTCTTCATAATTTGGATTTTTCTACTACTCAATGTGACGCGGAAATGACGAGCATAATCGGCGATGTCCCACCGCAGACTGAGGACACGCTGCCGACTACCGACGACCTCCAAATTCTTACGGCATGTTACCTAGTACGTTTCACTTGCACGAGAAAAAACATCGTGCTCGTAGGATTTATATTAACAGTTTTTGACTAAAAATTGAGGTCCCAAAAATCCCAAAAACTTAGGGTCCCAAATAGGCACGGCTAGGTTAATAAGTTTTCAAAAACCAACGCTCCCTTTTTTATTGGCTTCGTGTCTTATATTACACGGTTTATTATAAAACGTAATTGTCTAGGAACCTATCTACCATGTTATAGGAGGGTTGTTCTAGTACAATCATCCCTCCTATAGCGCTCCTTGCTATAGTGTGACGTGTGCGGCTGTTCCTCCTATGGTTCTTTCGTATAGATTGATATTTTCTACAAAACACTAGATTTTCAAGGTCTAAATACATATTTCATAAATATGTAATACATTGCTATACGAAATAAATGTCCTTTGATTGACGACAAAATATACTAAAAATAGAACAAGGTCATTTAAAATATGCGAATGGGAAAATGTTTCATGTATAGATTACGTTCAGTTTACAAAATACAATAAAAAAAAACTTAACCCCAAATGTTGTATTAAATTTTATTTTTTTCTTGCAATTTTTGGTATTTGTTTCCTATTATAGAAAAATTCCTTAGTCCTCTGCAGATACGGTAGCTTATCTGATCTATATACATAGATGATGGCTCGTATCGAAAAATAAATGTTTCATATTCCTGAAAAAATATTTTTAACTAACACATTAATCAGAAATAAATGCAAAAAAATAATGTCATTTTTAAACCAATAAACAGATTGGAATTACATTACGTAATTGCCTTCAAAGGACTCACTGCATGTACATATATGTACATAATAACAGAGGTTTTTAATCTGTGGTGCGTATAACAACGTGATTAAATTAAAACGTTTATAAACGCGCGTTTTCGCGTGAGCGGATCCACAGAAGCATAGCGCACAACACGCTTTTTCACGTGAACGGATCTACAAAGGCATAGTGCACAACACGCGTTTCTGCGTGGACGTTATGCCTCAATTTGTGAAAAAAAAACGTGGAAAAATCCCGGTTATTATTTTAATAATGCATTTTTTTAATTAATTATCGACCATTAATCACAATTTTTCCGGAATAAAATAATATTCCATATTATTCATGTAGGTTTTCTTCGATATTCGCTGAAATATTTACGTTAATATTGTATTTTAAATTGTGGCGAACAATAAAGGATCGTTTTCATTGTTTCACTATATTGACGCAAAGTTTTCCGCTCGTATATTTAACAGTTTTCTAAAGCAAACTGAAATAAATCCTTTTTCCTGGCGTATAGCTCCGTATTGCTCACCGCAAAATGCATTTTCCTTGTACTCTTTTGACGGGAAGTAACTCGGTTGCACGCAGAGGTTGGCCCGGCTTCTGAGCAAACAACCCTACACCCCCTGACATCCCGGAATAAATGCTTTCAATTTATCAATATTAGCCGTAGAGTCGGCTGAGGTGTTTCCACCTGGCAGCCGGGGAAACGCTGACAAATTTCTCTTCATTTCGACTGGCAGAGGTTAATCCCTGAAAGGAAATGAACACTCACACAAACACGTACCACCCTTGTTGCTGTGCTAACTTTTTGATACCAGTCCGACTAAAAGAACTGAACATGTTCTTCTATTCTGTAACGAGATTCGTTTCTCTAGCATGGTCTTTAGAGCTCCACTTTACTGTTGTAATATATTACATGTTCCTCTTCATATTTCACCACATAATTGCATTCATTCTACCTTTGAAACATTACTAAACGATTAAAATATTATTATTTATTTTTATACGCAATAAATCTTCACATGAAATTTGAGCAAATCAAATCCAATGAAGCGAGCCGCTAATCCCACGTGTACATAATACAAAACTCTTTAGTATTAGCAATTCCTTTGCGTGCGATACGTCTGTAATATATTGTATTTTTTTATAACCCTTTAAGCACACAGCATCACGGGATCAGCAGTAAATCCTCGACGGATTTGACGTAATCTTATTTGGTGGATATAACATTAAACCATTGAAATTACATCGGGTTCGATGGGGGTGGGTCGAGGGCCATAAGAGCCAAGGGGGGGCAGGGGTACATTATTCCGAATTCAAACTTGCGTGACTCCGAGATAACAACAAAGTTTCGCGTTGAACTTGTTGCCCAAGTTTTAATCGTCAACTTTAACTCGTTTTCAAACTGCTATCTATAGCCCGCTAATACAATTGATAACTTTAATTAACATTAACAAATTTACTTTAGCTGTAAACCTTCGCTCTAACTATTCACTGGATGATTCGTTAGAATATTGATCGAATTTATTCACTCGTCTTATTTTATAGTCGATGCAATATACAGCAGGATGTGTTATGTCAAGGGATGAATGTCCTAGACCACTTAGAGCTATTAATACACACATTGTCAGTCCTAATTACTGCCCTTTGATATATTCCGACCCCCAGATTAATGAAGGCTTGTGCTGTGGTGACTCTCGGTAATTGAACCATCGAGTTCCGTAAGTGCACCATTTTGCTTACACATCCCTTAGGATAATACGGAAAGAATATTTAATTCTGAGATAATGTTTATCTAATAATATTTTACCCAATGCGGATTTTCGATCCTCTTCTTGATAAAAACCCCTATTTAAATGATTTTTAAATTAAGCCGCATTTCGAAATGCGTTTTAATTAAAGTTGCTTTTTTTAAACGGATTAAACATCGTTATTTGTATTCTTTCACTATAGCATTGGTCCTTAGCTACGAACACCGTTGTCAAATTTTATAAGACCGTTCTTGCAAGGAAATAGATATCAGTTTTGGTTTTGGCAATATAAATAAAGTGATATAATTTAAAATACACATTCAGAATGATCCTCAAAATTCGACAATAACCTGCGTAAGACCATGGTTGAGTCTCATTCTTGTCTAAATATTAAAAAAATATCGTAGAATCTCCGTGGTCTACGTCGTCTGAATGGGTCTATTTATAAAGGAATATAGACCCCAAGCATTTCAAGTCAAGATATTGATGAAGAATTCATCAATAGATTGACCTCCTTTTAAAAATTAGATTTAGAATAATAATAGTTATTCACGATAAATTTCATAATTTGGTCAATATTTTGGATTTTACTTCTAATCAATATGACGCGTAAATGACATACACACTCGGCGACATCCCTCCGCAGACTGAGGACACGCCGCTGACTGAATTCTCGCGGCACGTGTCACTAGTACGTTACAGTCGCACTTGGTACATCGTACCGGATGCTAGCAAAAAAAAAACATCGCGAATGACTGAACTAAAGCGAATATTCGTTTTTTTTCGCAATTGCCAATAAAAGTCAATTATTATTCATCATATTTTTTCTTGAGCCTTTTTTTGACACAAACAAGTCTGTAACATGTTAATTTGAAATGTTTTTTACAAGAAGCGGATCGAAAAATTATCAGAAAGATCGTAGAGTTATAGAAATATATAGTTTTATTAGTATTGCTAACTTAGAATAGAGTAGAAACTCTTAAATGTTGAGTCTTGGCAACAAGGAAGTGTTAATGTCTCTTAACATAACGTAACGTTTAGATGTGTATCCCTTTAAATAATAATGCCTGATTTTATTTTAAGACCAAAATTGATGTCTACGTGTTTTAAACAGTCTCATCAAAAAGTAAAACGAATATTTCGATTCAAAACCGGAAAATTTTCTCAAAAAAAAAATTTGATGAAATTGCAAGATAGATTGAAAATAGTTTCTAATATTGATGGCAATTACATTTTATAATAAAATGTATAAGAAATATGAAAAAGCATAAATTTTCCATTCATGAAAAATGCGCAATGAAACTATGAGATAATTCTTCATCGCCACAATCTATACTAATTACCTCAAACACGAATTAAAAAAATAATAATTAAATTTTTTTTTTAAATATATAAAATGGTAATAGTACTTATTATAATTTCCAATGAATTTTATTTATATTATATATTTAATATATTTTTTATATCCAGAGCAGTTCGTTATCTATCATTGTTTCACTACTTATCTGTCCCAGCTGTGTCCCATAATCCGCAAATAGATCGATCCGTTATGCAAATGTTTCCAATTCGGGATTCGCCCCATTTCCAGACCAAAGCGTCACACAACGTATATGGTCAGATCAATTTGCATAATATTAAATCGTATCATCGTTACACATCTTGTTTTATGGTGTGCCGAAAACCATTTTTGCAATATTTAAACCCGCAACCTTCAATATTTAAAATTTCTTGAGCTTCAAATATTTTAATGAAAAAAAATCATCAGTTATATGAATTTATATACTTATTTTTAGAAGATTCCGATTCTTTTTTATATCGGTTCGCTATCGTAAGTGCTATAAAACGTATGAAAAATTATCACCTCGTACGCTCCTTTTTTTCCGCGGAATTTTTTCGATGGAAAACGACAGGAAGGAAAAACTTTCGCGAGCAAGGGAAGGAAAATCTTCACGGCGAACAGTTTATCCGGATGTAAGCCTCGAGTGGAATACACGAAAACTTTTATATAATGGACATACGTACGGCGTCGTATACGTGTGTGCGAAAGTTTAAATGTTATTCTTTTTGTCCTTTTTTTGGATAAATTCGCCGAATGCGAATGTTACAATGGATTTAAAAGCATTTGTATTCAGTGGGGATCATTTTTATACCTTTTTTTCAGCGCGCTTTTGTTCAGCGTCCCGTGTATGTGTGTGCTAGTGGCATACGTCCTTTAAATATGAATATGAGATGACATTGGGCGAGGTTATGAAAATTAATTAAAGTATTATGATTCGTTAATACGTATAATATTAATATCAGTTTAATTAATGCGATGTACACCAGAATGGATTATTCGTGTATCCGGTGTGGTCATAATCGATGATATCTAATTGTTACATCTGCCCCCGTGTTTCTAATCAATTGATGGATGTCCCATTCCTCATTAATATCGAGTATATAATTTTATCGATTTTACGCGGCACAATAGAGTCTTCACGTGCTGGAGAACATACGATAAATCTTTTGTGTCAATCTTCCCTCCCCCTATTGTTCAGATATAACTCTGTCATCGTTCGACTGGCAAAGTTTCTCCAGCAGAATAAATGAGCCTTGCTTCAAGAATAGATGAAAATCGCACTTCACAAAAATATCTTTTGTTTTACGTCATTATTGTCTTTGTGATTTTTCTTTCGCGTTTTGACATTTTATTTTTCATGCGAAAATCGCCCGGAAAATACGTTCGACGATTGCAACTTTTCGATAATTTTTACTTTTCGGATAGAGCGAGAGGGCATTATTGCGATGCCGGAGAAACTTTACTGAAATATGTTTAATGCAAAATCTTTCCTTTTGGTCTTACTTACCTCACCGTCTCGAGTAATTGGAAAACTTTATGCTTTATGTTATCCATTCTTTTTTTATGGTACCGCGCTACCGATCGCGGAAGACTCTCCCACTCTGGTCTTTTGGGGCAGATAAGATTTATTATTTACTCCCGTTGCCTGTTCACAACGTTCTACCGCGGAATAATACTTAAATTTTATTTACAACACATGTATCTTTATGTCATTATTGGTTTATCATAGAGTTTGTGTAATAATAATGCAATAAGATTTAAAACGTCATCGTGTTACTGTTTTGCAAGTCTGACTTATTCCGCTCCCAAGCGTATTATATTACTATTATAATATTAAAGGCTCTCGGAAATGTTTTAATGTCCCTCGAGAGCCCCTCGTCTCAACACGTTTACGCTAAGAACTCTTATGTTCCATGCAATATGGTATTATTTTTCCTGAAAAATCCAACAATAGCTCTTCAACCGCATCTCCACGGACCCCCTTGTAAAATACCCCGTGCACAATGAGCTAAAAATACGCTGATATCATCGGCGCGAATGTATTAATCATTTAATTTTGAATACAAAATTTATGCGAATCCCGAAAAGTTTCCACCACAAAGAGTGCGTACATCTCTTATAAATTATTTTGTAGTCCGGGTTTTAGTACCGGGGAGAGCTTTTAGCGGTAACGTGCACTTGACACGGGACCATCCCTGGGACCACCCTGGGGCTTAATTGAAAACAGATATATACCTCGAAAGATCCTCAGACATGTCAAAATCACACCTAGCCATTAATAAATTAGCTATATAATATACTCTGGACAATGAACTATCGTACGCTCTATATTGATATATTTGATTAAAATTGAATTAATGCAGAATTTAACGTTTTTCATTAGTTTTGGATAATTAAAAAATATCAAATATAAAATTTCATTATAAATTAATCTGATTAAATATTCAAAGGATTTTGCGCTCTTTAATATTCAGATGTTAATATATTCCAGGCGTCCATTGTCTTTAAACTTATAAAAGAATGTAGTATTCTTGGAAAAAAATAGAATAAAGGTCTTCACATTACACTGATTTGAAATAAAATATATTCAGATACAAATTCCTATCAAATTATGCAAATATAATATATTTTAAAATTGACTGGCTAGAATATATTTTAAGAAAAATGTCTCTCACATAAAAGTGTTATTGAAGATTTAGAAAGTATTTCGCGTAATTGAATTAGCTAGCTCTGTGGTCGGCAGCCTTGTGCAAGTGCAAGTGAAATTGTACTAGTGACACGTGCCGCGAGAACTCTGAGACGGCGGCGTGTCCTCAGTCTACGGCTGAAAATCGCCAAGTTTACGCGTCATTTATGCTCCATATTGATATTGAAAAAAATACAAAACATCGACCAAATTCTGAAGCATATCACGAATAACTGTTTTTATCCATAGAATAATCCAATTTTTAGTATTTTAATTCGAGATATCGTTTAAGATTTTTTTAATATCCTGACTTTAAATGCTTGTGGTTTCCCATTGTAAATAGACCCTCTTCGCATGACGTGGTTGGTTTCGAGCCACCTTGACGGATCGGTTAAAATTTGTTTACCTTACTGTTTCTTGAACTAGATGATTCGGCAAACATTTAAAAAGATTCCAGTGGCAACGACGTTTTAACTTTTGCGAAACTATTCTAATTTTGATTTTGATAAAATATTAAAACTATTACAGAAAACATAGAAATCTTTAATAAAATCATTATAAGAACAGAAAATTTACTAATGTTTAAATGTAAAACCTTTCCGGTGTAATACGGCAATCTTATGCAGACATCCAAGTCCTGTTTTTATACTCAAACCTCTACAGGAATATTTAAATACCCTTTTAGTCTGGACAGAAAAATGGCCTATTAAAATAAATCTCGAAAAATCCCACGCCATTTCCTTCTCAAAACCCCGCAAAAATCTTTTAAAGTTTTAGATTAAATTTTATAACACACCTATATTGTGGAAAAACGAAGTGAAATACCTTGGGGTAATATTCATCTTACTTGGAATAGAAAATATTATTAGAAATAATAACTAAGAAGAAGAAACTGTAAATCATCCCTTAAAAATAAAAAATAAATACCATTTAAAAACCATAGTATTACATAAACATATTTAAAAATGCCATGTGGTTCATCCGGAATGTAAATTAACAAAAAGACTTTAAAATCCTATTTTTATTTAATTAACTTTCTCAATACTATCCTTTAACTACAAAAATATCATAATCCTCGACTACCAAAATCCATTATCATTAACTTATCGTTTGGTAAAGTAATGAGATTAAATCCTAATCAGACCCCAATAATTACCTCCTGTCAGGCCTTTTAAATGCACTCTGACCCTTTTAATCTCACCGCATTTTTATCCCCAAATCCTCATAAATAACGAAACGCATGTAAATAAAATATAACATTCGATTAAAACTTCGATGAAAAGGAAAACAAGCCAAAAGCCTCGCACCCTTTGAATCAAGGATGAAATACGTACACGTATAATTATTGTTTCATAAAAAAAAATTGCTGAAGTATAAATATATTATTTTATCCAATTCTAGGAAAAAAATGTTTGAGCTTTCAAATAAAATTTTATCCAGAATTTTATCCACGACTTAGATCAGTATTAATGGTCGCTGAAATTTGGTCTGAAAATGTAATTAGGTGGACTTTTTAGTCGACTTTTTCGTACGAATACTCGTCAGCTCTATTTTTTATTTTATCCACAACTTATATCTAGCGAATCCTATATTTATATACCTAATGAGATCCAATATTTTTTATTGTGAATTATTATTACGCTTTTTTATGTTTATTAATCAATTTGTACATTTATATTTATGTTATTTATGTATATTTTTCATGTTTCAGGCTGAAATATGGTCCGTTTTCATCGCTATTTTACGCAAGAGCGTACGAAACCTCCAGGCCTGCACAGATGTTGGTCTCATCGAGCATGTACTCAGGAGATTAACAAGAGCCGACACGGTTGTGGCCGGTAAGCATTATTAATCATCATCATCGTTCTTCTATTAACCATAAACCGTACCCCCTTTTGACGGTAACAAGCCGGATTAAAAAACATGGCATCGCCGAAAATTTCCCCTTTGTGTTTAGTATAAAAACATTATCTCTATTTCTGAGCCCGCTACGAGATACGGAAGCAGCAACATTGAACGGCACGTACGAATTTCCCTACAAAAACATACGGCGTTCTCACATACAAATTTTTACTTGATATTATTTCTATCAGCGTAATGTGAGTAAATATTTACTCGCGAGTTATGAATACGAAAGCATGTAGGGGGCCTGTCTTGGCTCCGAATTTTCAGCTAGTATTATTCAAATATGCATGTGCGGACAGCAAATCATACGTTTGAAGTCATCAAGAAGCGTATGCAAATGGTATTCCTGTCTCCTTATCTGGTATTCGTGTTGTTTTCCCCGGTTTGTTTTGCCAGATGCATTGTGTTCTCGCCGACTTGAGCGTGCATATGCACCTTCGCCTTTGGCTTATTTGCATTTTATGCATGCATCGAGTTTTATTCCCCTATTTCGGTCCCCGCGAAACTTGAGCCATACGTGTCCTTGCCTCTCCTATTTCCTTTCTATATCAGCGAAATGATCTATATTATTTTGAAGTATATATCATCCATCATAGTCTACCTATACTCACTGCGGAAACTTTGGATTTTTATAGAAAACAATGACAATTTTCTTCAGGCATTTTACGAACACTGTCAATTGAGATGGATATCGAAATAACATGTCAATTTATTTATTTGATTTTCATGTTCCAGATAAATTATTATTTTTCTTTGTACATATTATATATATATATATATTTTTTAAATCTTGCCTCACAATTTTTTTAATCTAAATTGCCTGTGTTATCTATAGGAATATTGTGTTGTGGTAAAGCCCCGCGGGTATAGTTTTCCGATCCGTGGGCTTGGGTAATAATTTAAAAATTCCCCAATAAATCATTCGGTCCTCTCTGAAACAAAACGCACCTGATAATATAAAAGAATTTGCTCGACGATGAATATTCTTCCCGAAGTAAAATTTATGAATTATTCATTGCGCGCAGTTTTTCGCACATTTTGCGTTTTTGTCCTGAAATTTGCATAGAAAATTCACATTTGCTTTTTGATAAAAGTAGAAAACAATTTTCGTATTCCAAAAAAGGTGCCTAGCTCTCGCATACATTATAATGTAACATTAATAACAGATTTATAAATAGTTTAATAAAAGCATCCAATATGATAATAAAACCATGGCATCCACTGCCATATTCCTCTTTATTAAACATCATGTATCTTCTCCGGTGGAAAATTGGAAGCATTTTTAATTATAAAATGCATTAAATTTTCAGTTTAATTCTCTCATAAAATGCTGTCCTCTGATTTTAACAAGCGTATAAAATATTTATGTTCAAGAGTACGAAATACTATACGTGGACATTAGCAATGTTTTTTTTAATCAATTATCATTTAAAAACTAAATTATAGATTATTCTTAGCGCCTAAAATTATAGAATAAAATCTGTTCTAATTTTGTGGGATATATTGAAAAAATACATATCGATACATTCAAATAACGAGATTTTAATCTTATGCTACATATGTTCCACAACTGCTATTAATAGATGTTTTTTTGAAATGACTAATCATAGTTTAATTTAATTGATAAATTAGAATAAAATTTTCTCTATATTATGACTCCGGTTAACTAAACTGAAATATCCATTACGTAATCTAATGTTTAACTATTTTCAGCTGCCAATTTAATAGCTTACCCCACTAAAAGCTTGCATTTAATGCGGATACATAACGACCCAGTTCATAGATCAGGGGTCGCGTTCAACAGCAGCCCAGACCGGGGTCGTTAACGACCCGCGGACTGGGCGCCGGGAGCGGTTTATGTTCCGCAACGTCCCGTGTAATGCTGGTAGTATGCTTTTCGGGCAAACAACCCCCATCCCCTATATGACCACGTCATACGTTGCCTTCATAATGTGTAGCTTGGTTCGGCCACTCTATCTTTTTTGTTATTTTTATTTTGGCTACCGGCGTTTTAATGCATCGCCATGAAAAATGTTGCACCAAATGGGGCAACGCTCTCAATATCACTTTTGCACAGAATGCTTTTGTGAAAGCATCATCAATCCCGACAGTATAAAAGCATGACGCGTGGTAAACGATGCATTTTTAATTTTTTAATATTTAAAAAAATGTTTTTAAGCCAAAGTGTTACCTTTTATTTATTTAAATATATTAGAGTAATATAATACTAGTTTTTTTATCATTTTCTCATTTTGGAAACGTTTTTCTCCAATTAAGTGATCCATAGACTTAAAAGGATAATAACTAGATGAAGCAATTAAAAAATTAGTCTTGACAAAAATGAAATCTTGAGATCATTAATATTGCGGTCAAAACCCATTATATTTAATCGATGCGTATTAAATATAATTGTACCATGATTCTTCTTGGTCCTTTGTCCAAGGCTGTAGGGTTAGTTCTCTTTTTTTTTCATCATAGATGGCGAGTAGATTAAATTGATGGAAGGATGTAAGAGGTAATTAAGGGCGTGTGATTTTGAGAATGGATTTTAGGTCGCGGATCGTGATAGAGAAAAAAAGTTTCAATATAGTTAGTCGAAGATAGAATTTTAAGATCCTTTCATATGTAAGCGTATCAGTTGACCATTTGTCAGAGTAATATGCTAATTTTACGTAGGATTTTAAAATAAAGACGTAGCGAAGCGAAACCCTAGATTGAGGAGGGCTTATAGGATTTGTGGGAGGATAACTGAAATATAAATGCTTTTTTTTATTATTTTTTAAAGATAATTCACTTTCTATACTTATTAACGGGCGAAGGATTTTTTTAGTCGATTTTTCTATTTGATTTTTCGCAAATGAGATGATATTACCCTAAATTATTAATATTTCGTTTTGTTTTTCCACGGTATGGGCGTATTTTTAATTTGAATTATAAATTTAGTAGGATTTTGCGGGGTTTTGAAAATAAAATTGCTTTGGGTTTTTCTGGATTTATTTTAATCGACTATTTTTATGTCCAGATTGAAAAGCTATTTGAATATTCCTGTAGAGATTTAGATATAAAATCAGGACTTGTGTTTAATACATATTGAATCATCAGCATAAATAGCTCAAATAGTTTGTTTATTGTTATGGTTTAAAAAAAGATTAATAATGCTGTTTATATAGAATTTTTTCCATGAAACCCTAGCTTTTTGTTCTATCCGTCAGTTAATATTGTATTATGTATGAATAATCTTGAAAAAATAATACAACATCATCAACTATAAATATTTGTAATTGGTGGGTAATGCCAGAAATGATTTATACAATAAAATACTTCTCGAATAGTGAGATAAAGGTAAAAGTGGAACGTTTATTGCGCTCTGAAATCGAATCAAACTCACCACCGACTATTGGAAAATTGAGTGACAGGATTAGCTACTCCTTGTCTCGTTCACCGGATTGGTATTAAGGATGCATAAAAATCGAAAGTGTCTATAAAAATCAGAAGATAAACGGATTTTCATCCAGAAAATCGAATATTTTCAGTAGACTTTCGATCTACCCTCGATAAAAAAATCAGCTTATTATTTATTTTATTTTATTTATAGTAGACAATGCGTGATTGGCATTACAGCATATAAAAATAAAAATATAAAAGA
>JAGXCT010035892.1:1035-18971 GCA_022495035.1 Philopotamus ludificatus | reverse complement strand
AGCTCGATGGTAGTGAGGTGGCGCCCATAGGGGCAACTCGCACAGTACAAGGGGGCTATGTACTGCGCCAACCAACAGCTTGACGCCAAGTATATTGACCTTCTTTATCTCAAGAGTTACATACCTTAGGCAACCCTGGATCCATGCACCAGGGTATACGCTTGGGTAAAATCCAAATTCCCTCATGTAGAGATATCTTAAGAATTTATTCTGAATTTTCTCTAGCCTGGGGATATTTGAAGCGTCATACGGCGCCCAGACGATAGATCCTGATTCAATTGCTTATAATATCTTATTTATCATTTTCCGCAATTTGAGTACGAAGCATCTACAAAAAAGTTGATTGAAAATTGTGCGCTTTTTTTGGGTTCTTGTAATATATTTTTTATTAATTTATTAGGTTTCTATAATATTAATATTATTATATGAAATAGGGTTTAAAGCCGATACGTATAAGCAATTTTTCTCATGAAAAATATTCGTATTTTCTACCCTTCCGATATTAAATCCACGACACGCCGCTGTTTTTATTGTGTTTCGCAAATTCAATCACAGCATCCGAGACAGATACGACATAAAAGGAAAAATATTGCGGGAAAATTTGAGAAACCGCGCGATTCTCAGTATTGCCAGTAAGCATCAAATTTGCTCTCGGCGGCTGTCACACGCCACCGATCGACGTGTGCCATCCAGCGTAATAATAAATTTGACGTGTGATAATTGCGATAACGAGGCCACATCCACAATGGCGGATTGCATTGTTTAAAATTCATATTTCATCGGGCCGTTTCCGCGCGTTTTATCGCAAATTGAGCGTTTCGTATACATCAAATATTCAAGCATTTCGCATGCCACTGTGTTGGCACAGCGCTGTTATCTTTCGGATTTATATTCATAAAGTATGCTTTTTACGAGTAACCCTTTCCCATTCGCCGCGTCGATTTTTGTTTGCCGAAATAAAAAAGAATTGATGAGGCAAATGTGGATTTATTACAGCGGTGTGTCGCCGCTTTTCGCCATCACTTGTAATTCATTTTTAAAAATACCGGATGTGATAATAAAAGTTTTCGCCTTTGTTCGCTGCCGTTTTTTAAGTAATTTTGGTGGTAGCCCCGAGGAATTTCATAACTTTTTTTTCATTTTAATCCTTATAAAATCTTTTCGCAATCTACAATAAAAATATAACGCAATTTTTCATAAATAATTCTCTCATTTTATTAATGAAATTTTGCTCAGAATTGTTATAATATAAATACGATATTAAATAACAAATCTCATTTATGTGGAGCAAATCATATCGACTCTTTTAATTTATTTACCATATTAATGTTGTAATATTATATTTTTGCCAAATTTAGTCAAATAGCCATAAATATCTAAAACAGAACGAAAAAAATAATTCTAATTGAATTTCTCTCTGTAAATGATGATTAATTTTTTAGCATAGCTTTTCTTGAGATTACTCAAATGACCTCTTACTCAATGTTTCATAATTTTGTAATATTATATAATTTAAAACACATTTTTTCTAACAAAAACACACTTACTACTATTACATAACCACTCTGACCATTTTTGGTCGAATCTATGTTCTACTCCCATTAATTTTGTTTTACGAACATATAAAAAAGGATTTTCATTCGGAAAATGAATTAGAAACATACATAGGTTTTGATTTAATATCCTATTCAATAAAAGACATTTTTTTAATTAAATAAATATAAAAAAACATGGTTCGATTTTTTTTTTCGTAAAAAATATTTTGGGCCGATACGTCTGTAAAATATAGTAAAATTATTTCTCTTATTCATTTCGGTCATTTAATAATTAATATAATAGCCTTAATGTGACACGTTTATGGAACTTTAATTATGAACAAAAGCATCCACTTTATAATTCGTAGGTTGTGTCCCCAATTGTCCTACGTGTCCTAAGCAGAGATTACTTAATACACTGCTCATAAATTTCGTTAGCGTCTGTATTTAAATAAACAAACGTGTTGTTAATAAAATATCAGGCTCCGAAAAGTCAATTTATCGGTTTCCGGCCGATTAAATATTAATATTAGATGTACCGGAAAGAAATACATTTTTTGTGTCTTATATGAGAGCTTTTAGCTTTTTTAGCTTCCCATTTTATTCTGAATAATATAATAAAATAAAATAAAATAAAATAAAAAAAGAAAGCTGAAGAACAATACTATAGAAAAAAAATTACAGAGTTGTTTACTCCACCGTGTTCAGGACAGACTGATCTCAAATAATTTTAAATGAATTTATATCCAGTATACTTTATACATTTTTTTATAGTATTTAAAAATATTATTTTTTATATTATCAATCTTAGGAAAATCAAATCCTCAACTATAAATCTTTATATTATACGAGTTTTGTAAAAAAAAAATATGCGTGGGATTGCTGTTTTTCTTGTTTTTTTTCATTTGATTTTCACTTCAAAGTATTGCCTTATATAACAGAATTTCCGCATTGACTGATTTTTCATGTGTTGTTGCGTAATACCAATTTCCACGTAAATATGCAAATCCATCAAAGGATATTTAATCCCCCATTACCGATTTGAACCAATATTGCGTATTTCGAAAACATTTGAAAAAAATATTTCGACACTGCAAATACGTTGCATACTATTATATAATTCATATTTCTAGATATGCATTTTTTATATTTGTGGAAAATTTATTATCGAAAAATGGAAAATTTAACATTATATTTTTTTCCGGTTTTCCATACTAAACTCATTAATATATACGCATCGGTTTTTTTTTGTAACGTACGGTATTGTTCTCTTTTGAAATACGAATATGTGAAATCATTGGCACCTGGACTAAAGCGGCGATCCTGAAAATTTTCCAATACGTAATAAATTCACTAACGCCAGTTTCAGCTGTGTTCTCGCAGTATGGAAACGAGATTCAATAAATTGTAGACTATACCTATATATGCATACATATACGAGGCTGTATCAATAACTTAACATTTTACTGCTTGAATTATTTTTTTTTCGAATTAATACTTGAGATTTTGTAGTATAATAAAATCTACTGATATTTTAATGATTTATTTTTTTTGTTCACAGATCTACTTATAGAAATGCTTGGTGTATTAGCTAGCTATAGTATTACAGTTAAAGAATTAAAGCTTTTATTTGGTGCCATGAAAGCAGTAAATGGAAAATGGGTATGTACATTTCTTTATTTATTTTATACAATAATGAGAACCATGTTATTAATATTTAATATCACTTCTTATTTGAATATCAAATTTCGTATATCACATAATGATATTTGATTTACATTTATTAAATTGCTATGAAATATATGTCTCGAGACTTCGCTTATTCTATTACGAAACCATTCTAAAATTTTCGTAGAACATAATCGAATTGCCAAAGTTGGCACCCATTGTATTCTTTTCTTATGAATAACTTTCTGATAGATAAATCTCCGATTCAAAGTAAAACAAGTATAAGGTCTTCTGCTACGAAAATTTCAATATTTATTCTAGAAAATTTCATAAAACTTTATCCGTCCCGCAACGTATTATATCTAGATATATAGTAACTTTGTATAAAATGTGTTTTACGTATATTTTTTTCAGCCGAGACATTCTGCAAAACTCCTCAACGTTCTGCGACAGATGCCTCACAGGAACGGCCCTGACGTTTTCTTCAGCTTCCCGGGAAGAAAAGGATCGGTAAGCAAAATGAAAAAAAAATACATTGTTTAATTATTGTAAATCGTTTAGCCTTTCCACTTTAAAAAGTTAAACTCGGCCGAAAGTGCCCTTGAAAATGTTTACTTTAACATAATTCGGTCTCGCGGTAAAACTTATGTGGCGAAATGAGTGGGAAGTTTCGCCAGGTTTGCATAGCTCTCGACTCCCCTTGTTCTTCACATTAAATGGAACCTTAATACAATCTAACTGGTGTTCGTTTCACCGAGTCTGCCCCCTCTCCCCGACCCGCAGTTAAGTTTTAACTAAGTAATTAGTTTTGAACCATTAGCTACCTGCAACTTCTGGCGGGCTCCCCGGTCTGCTTAAATACCGAGACTTTATTAACATACCGACCGGATCGCGAACATTAATAATTAATTTTGAAGCGCTTAAAATCAATATTTTATTTGCTTCTATCGCCTCGGCTATACAATTTTCTTTTCGTTTATGTCATCATTAATTATTCTTCAATCCCGAGGGGATTTTTAAAATGTCTTTTTTCCCAAAAAAAAATATAATTGATTCGCTTCAATTATATACTATAATACTATTGATTTTTATTTAATAAACTTATACAGATGAGGCTCGCGCTAATGGCTGGCTAATGACGAAAATTTCAAAGTTAAACTCTTTAATCAACAAATTATAAATGTGAATCGTTTAAAAAGTTCCACTAGCAAAAATGGCCGGTGATGAAACTTAGTTACGTTTATTTCTGCTACATAATTCTTAGTAAACTCGGAGAAAGACCTTTGTCTTTTCTTTAATGGAGTTTGCGGTTCTGATTCAACTCCACTGTGCATTTCTTGAAAAAAGCTCAACATATTTATAAACTTCTTATAAGGCAAGACTTTATGATTTTATGAAAAATGCAAATAATGATTAAATTTAATTGAAATGTGATCATTATCTCTAATTTATGTTTTATATTTTATATAATTCTCAATGTATGATGCAACAGTTTTTCGTGCTTTTAGCATTTTTCTTATTGTGCTGAAGATTGCTGCTTTCCTCTTGCTTCTCTGACAAATTCTCCTCCACAACTTATTGCTATGAAACACAATGTGCTCCATAAGCTCTTCTATGGTCAGCTCTTTGCCTGTGATCTTCAACAAGCTCATCGATATCAGCAGTTGCAATAAGCAGTTGCTATCCACCTTCAGTCCCATGATCTTGCCTGAGACTCAATTTCTTTGACTACAGGCTCCACAAATACTGTCTCAAACCCCTTAAAGTCACATTCAATAACGATCTCTGACCAAAGCTTCTCATAAGCAAAATTGAGGGTTCTCTTGGTAACCCTCTTACCCCTTTTCGATCATCTTGAGGTAAACAACAAAGTGGAAATATTTTTTTCCTAAACTCTCTGAGAGTGGGATTGATCCCTTCAGTCAACTGAAAACACTTAAGTACTTTTATATAGAGCTTTTTTTAGTTAGAAATAATCTGCCTTAATATGATCTTTTAGATGGGAAGATGGAATCCTGGAAGATGGGAAGGAGCATTGTTTATAACAAGCCAAATTTTGCGTCTTCAGATAACATTTTTGCAAGGTTTATTAAACAGAAACAAAAATAATTTGTTTTCTTTATTTATTTGACTACGATAGATGGATAGCATAACAGAAAGATTTTAAAGCGCCATTCACCCATATAGAGATTCGATAAAGATTCTGAAGCTGCAAAGGGGAATATGTCTCTCGCAATAATATTCCCCTCAGTGTCAAACCACGACACTGCTTATTTTTTTCATACTATTTCGGATGGATAAAAATTTATATTATTTGTTTATATAAAATCATTCATCCAACAAAGGATATGTGGAAGGATTGTATGAAACGTCGCTCATCGCTTATGAGAATCATTTCTTCACAGTTTTTTCGCTCGTTATGCGAATTACTCGTTACGGATTTTCATTACTCTGAAATTAATTTATCTGAAAAAATTATGTTATTTTTTAACCTTTTTAAATACCTTAAAATAATTATCTCTCATTGTTAGTATTGTTTTACCAGTAAGATTATTTGAATCTGTAGACGACAGCTTATCCTGTCTAGTGCAGGCAATTCTCTTAATAGATTCTCATCAAGGTTATATTGATCGCATTTATTCGAAGTTTAATGTCTCTTTAAAATAATAAAATATAAATCAATTAATAAGTGTTATTAACATAAAAATATTAATTATCTTTGGAATAGTTCTTGATTTCAGCGGGTGTATGTCATTCTTGGCAGTGTTAATAATATTTCTCTTGACAGTGTTTAATATTAATAGTCTGCATGACGTAACTCATATGTCGATATGAACGATGGCGATATTAGGAACACACCGCAACCATTGCTGCCGTGTTCTAGCTCCGCCATATGGGCCATATTAATTTGACATATATATTAGGCGCGTGTCCAATTCGGAGAAGGCCTACGACACATACAAATCGCGTTTCTCCTCCCCGTAGATTACGCGCAATAAATCCTCGTCTCCTTTCCGCCAGACTGACAGTTGTCAGACAAAAGTTTGAATCCAATAATCCAGCGGGAACCTTTCGACGGTGCCAAAGGGTTATTCACCGCGGCGTCCCCGTGTATGTGTGTATCATAATACATACGAGCAAGTAAAGTTTGCAAATTTAATCAAAGCAAAGCCGGCGAGCAACTCTATCCCCGGTTGATGCGCCTGTTAATTTTGAATACTAAATGTCGCGTGAGTTTCCGGTCTCCTTCATACGTCTGAGGAATCGGAACTTTGACACGGGAGGACAATGCGGAAAGCCTCCGTTTCCGCCAGATTTCCCCTTATTACATTCCTTGTTTATTTTTGCCCACAGCCATTGTTGGTTTTATTAGCGCGGAGGTGAACGAACCAGCCGTGGATACGAATTTTGATGTATATAAATATTTGCGGCCGTGTGTTTGCAAATAATTTGCAGTTTTGATTAAGCAAAAATATTATTATTTCATCATTTTTGGCCGTGGCGCTATTTGCGATCTCCTTTATTTTCGTACCGAAATTAATATAGCGTCGTAAATTAATAACCTTGACACATAAAACAGATATCAAAGAATTTCCTTCCCCCGCTCTCTGATTCTCCTCATGCTCCACAAAGCGAATTTAATTAATTTGTTAAAGCGTCCGTATTATCTTATTCCTTGTATAGGATCATTGCTTTATGTGTGCCAAGGAAAGAATTTCAAATGTTTCTGATGTGCTCATGTATAAACTTAAATTGAATCGCTTCGGACTGACATTTTAATTTATTTTGCGCAAATTCTGTATAAAATTCTGCATAAACACATTTTTAAACGTTATAATTACCTTTCATATTTTTTTTATTTACCGAATTAAAATGTCACTGTTTTAAATGTGTTTATTTCGAATGGAGTTAGGATGAAGTGTCATCTAACTCGAGAATCTCTCGGGCTTTATAAATAACGGTCTACTGCATCCAATAAAGCGCATAGTTTGGATTGCTGTTTCCGTCTTTGATACACAAAATCAATATGTATCTAATGTTAACAGTGTCCATGTTATAATACGCAATATTTTCAGTTGGATTTTATTCGAATTGCGATTTAATACACTGGAATCCAATATGATGCTGTGGATCTGTTAGTCGAATAAACGATTCAGTGGAGTGAGTCGGGTTCATCAAAGTTTGCCGAGTAATGAAATTTGAAAATCAGTCGGTGAATGAAACTTAAAAATCCATTTGGTGAATTCGACATTGTGGTCGGGTTGGCTGGCCTGTCTGCGGGCTTAGCATTCATTTCAATTTCATTTGTCGCCGGTTAACCGAGCCGTCGGTTAACCGAGCGCGAATTGCACTCCCGACTCTTTTGTGACCCGAATAATTAAACCTCAGACAAGAAAGGCAGCCGATGTCGTTCCTCCGGCGTCTATTCTCGGCGCAGTAAAAAGCTCCCGGTTGTTTTGTGCTGGAATTTGTTGCAAAACTGCAGACCGGGGGCGCGTCGAAATGACACTCGACTATATCATGAAAAATATTTCATGCAAAAAAAAACGTATTTTATAGAAATTAAAATATTTTTAATAAAATCTAGAACAATAATAAATGGATCAACCGCGACTGAGTTAAGTTACTACTCGAATTGGTTAACCTTCCGGCAATCTATGAATACTTTACGACATTTCCCAGGGGGTGATGGTAAGGTATGATACTCACCACCCTCGCATCTTTAAAATCTTGATCGAACCTTTATGTGGTCGAGTGGCACTTTTTTTAAGATGTGAAGTTATTAACCGTCACGGTCACTCGAAACCAATCGCGTCGTCCTATTTATAATGGAAAATAACCCCAAGCATTTCAAGTCAAGATATTGATGAAATCTTCATCAATATTATGAATTTTTAAAAAAAATGATTATTTTATAATAAAAATAGTAATTAATGATATTCTTAAAAATTTGGTCAATATTTTGGATTTTTCTACAAACCAATATGACGCGCATATGACAAGCACACCCGACGATATTTCGCCGCAGACTGAGGACACACCGCTATACTAACCACCAAATTCGCGGCACGTGTCACTAGTTAACATTTCACTCGCACTTGAGTCGTACCGGATGCGTCCGAAAAAACATCCCGCCCCTAGAGGCGAATATTGTTGTTTTTATTATTTTTTTGCACTTGCAGACGATAAAGGTCAATAATTATTTATAATATTTATATATTAATTTATATTCTGGAGAATTTACCTTCAATTTTGTCCTAAAACTGATCGATTTTTAACCAGTAGCATTTTTAAACTTTAGTCTTGCCAGGTTTTTTTTTTTGAGTCAAGAAGCGATTACATATTATTATATTTTTATATAAGATATTAATCAACTTCTGAGGAACGTGACCATTTGCATGATTCCCCTTATGGAGGACCATGGACATGGTTTTCGTGGGAATATATAGTGCAGTGGTTTCCCGTTGACAGGTTTTATTAATTATTAGTGAATTATTCCCAAAACATCCTACCAAATACAAAAGAAGAACCTTGTCTAGCCAATGAAGGCTCATGGGTAGATACAGGTACAGCAGAAATTCTTCTAAGAATCGGATTTGTTTCATTGCGTTTTAATTTCTGTGCCTTTTAAAATTATCCTTTACTCTTGACTATAGACAATCGAGGTTTTGTAATAATTCTTTGATTAGTTTACGCGGATCTTTCCGATTTTCGTTTGTCCTTTTACCCACAATAGCACTGTCGGTGATTCAAAATATTTCCATAAATATCACAGATGATCTAGGTAACTTCATTTAATTTTAAACCTTCATCAAATAAAAACAGCATTAATTACCATAAATATATCTCTTCCATTTCTAACCGTTCTATGTTTTACAATTGACAAAAAAAATCATAACTGAAAGATTTCTAACAGAACTTCAAAACTATACCAACCCCAACATTTTAACTCATCGGCAACCGCTAACAAACTGGTTTAAAGGTAACGCAACAAAATAAATGCTATTTCTTTCCGCTTTACCTAATAATTAAATTCACGAGGCTTGTTCTGAGAATAATGAGGATTGCAGGACTTAACATGAAAACTCTTTCGTTACATCCAGTTGCGCAGTATTATGCAGTACAATAATCTTTTTTTGTTGTAACGCGGGTCATCGTTTCTTTTACATTTTTTTCTGTAATAAATGTAAGTGCTCCAGATTCATATTAGATTTAATTGTTATGTTTAAATTCAAAGAGCTTATGGCGGAAGATCCTCCGGTAATCCCACGCATAGTATAATCCTGCATCTCTGTAATTTCATTCAGATTATACTTAGACTGTTCATCTTAATATTTTTTTCAGTATATATTTTTGTATGCTCTCCGGCTTTTATCGTCAGTGATAATTTTCTTTATTTTTGCTCTAATACTTTACGCAGTTGTTAAAAAAGCATGCATCAAAAGGATATCCATATTATATCGTATATCTTATGAACAAAATTTCGGATATTCATTGTGTATTTTAACCGATTGTATAACCCCTAAAAAAAATACACGATGAATCCACCCATTTTAATGATGCTGGCCTTTGGCTACTGATATGTTTCTTATTGAAAATATAATCATCGATATATCGTTGTTTCGCAATTAATCATTGTTGGAGCTTTATAACCTTGCCGATTTTCAGCTAGCTCGCATTCTTTAATCCCCCTCTACCTGCTCCACACATATCAAGATAATCATGGGATTTTCATCTGACAAATTATGAATTCTGTTGGTACGTTCCCTATACTAAACTCATCAAGAATGTATACATTAGTTTACATAACATCACATTTAAATAATATACATGTTTTCCGCAGTAATACTGGTTAACCTAGCCGTGCCGATGAGTTATATTGGATTTTTTTCGAATGACTTTTAATATAAACCTTACATGTCACAAACATGTTTTTATTTGTCTAAAAAAGTCTAAAGAATAAATCTGCAATTGGGGAAAAAAAGAACGATATTCGCTAGTTTTGCCACGTGCGCGATGTTTTTTCTCACTCGCATCTGGTACGATGTGCCGAGTGCAAGCGAAACGTACGAAGGACGCAAGACATCGCTCTCATTTACGTGTCATATTTATTAGCTAAAAAAATTATATTCGAATAATCCATTTAAAAAAAATGGATTGATGAATTATTATTTTTTACTTGAAATCATTAGGGTATCTGAGATACCCCCTTCGGATGACGCGGTTGTTTTCGAGTCGCTGTGACTGTTGGTCAAATAAATCCGAATCAATGCAAATATTCAATTTTGAGTATAAAATAATTTAATATCATGAACTTTATTTAAAAATGTAATATTCTCACTCTGTATTTTAAGCTCGGTATATTTTCATTAAACTGCATTTTATTCAACGGTCTCATTTTGAGACTTGATAGCATCTTTATTACGTGGCTCTGTGAGCTGCTCCTTATGCTCTATTTTACTTTTCTCTTTTAATGACTCACTCGTTGAACGGTTTCTTGTTGGACATTTTAACTGTCCGTTATCCTTAAAACTTGCAATGAATGTTGCAAACGTCGCATTCTTGCATTTCTCGTCGGATTCGCCGAGGCTAACGAACGAATCTTGCGCAATTTCTGATTCGTTTTTTTTTTCATTTCATTTTTATTTATTTTGCTAAACGTTTTTTATTTATTTCAGGCCGTTGTGCTTCCTCCGTTGGCCAGGTGGCCACACGAAAGCGGTTTCACCTTTACCACCTGGTTCCGCCTCGATCCCATCAATTCGGTCAACATAGAACGTGAAAAACCCTACCTCTATTGGTGAGTATAATCCTGTGTTTTTTTTTTCAGGGATGCTAAATAAATACATAAATCCGGTTTTAATTAAGCTGCGATACGGATTCCGCGTTTATCAAAACATACAAATGCCACTGAGTTACGTACATGATATCGTTTGTTAACTGATTGCGATAATGCGTAAAATATTTGACCGCTGCTGAAACAGATGAACTCAACGGATACAATTGAATGTTGATCAATACTGTGTGTTTCAAACGCGTTTTAATTGCATTAACGTTTTGATTACTGTGGCGAAAATCCGCAGTGCCAACATTGTATCGGTCTATGATTTTATTTTTGCTGAAATTCGAAGCATAACTCCATTGGAATTTATTTTAAATTTCTATGATTTTTTTTATCCGATTTATTTTAGTTTCATCGTGGTGTTTCGTGCTTGCTGGATGTGTCATTAAACTCGACAGAGTTTGCCTTGCTTTTGAGATTTTATGAATCGGATATAATAGTTTGCAATCGCATTTTCATTTTTTTCACGTAATGATCCGTTAAATGAAACGGGGATGCCCGTTCACGTCTGCACAAAATGCAGATGATTATTTGCTACAAATTGCGGATCAGATTTTTTATACAATTTCTTTATTACATTTTTTTTTAATTAATCTCTGATTGCCCACGCCATGCATTTAACATTTTGGCGTGGGTTGTTTTCAGTTTACAAACCTCATAATCAAATTGTGATTCCTCCCAATTTCAGCGTAATTAAATTCAATGTTTTATTAATCAAAAAAGCTTGCGGAAACCGAATTACTGTATCACACATTTTGTATAATAAATATGCATTAAACACATTCCGCCACGGCTGTTTCGCTATACTGTATTTTTTCGCCTGATTGAAATTTATATACGTATTTATGCTGAAAATACTGTCATAACTTTTGTTTAAACCAAAGTTTTAGTAATTTATTTTGATTAATGTTTTTAATAAACAGAATTTTGTTCACCTCACTCCGGGCATGTTTTATTGCTGAATACATGGGGCTTTCATGCTTTTAATATACCTTTTCAATTACATTATTAAAACCATAAATATAACCCTTTTCAATTTTTTTTTCAGTTTCAAGACGAGCAAAGGCGTGGGTTATTCGGCGCACTTTGTCGGAAACTGCCTTGTATTAACTTCTATGAAGGTAAAGGGCAAAGGTTTCCAGCATTGTGTCAAGTACGAGTTCCAACCCAGGAAGTGGTACATGATCGCAATCGTCTATATATACAACAGATGGACCAAGAGCGAGATTAAGTGCCTCGTCAACGGTCAGCTGGCTTCCAGCACTGAAATGGCGTGGTTCGTTTCGACGAACGATGTAAGTATACGAGAGTTATTGCGAGTTTGTTGATAATTTTGGCGTAATCTTCTTTTTATTGGTTGCGAAACTTCTGCGAGTGCTGAAAACTTTCAGTCGGGAAATGTGGCTTCAATTTATCACGGTCCCTCGATGAGTTTCCTCGCGGAGCGCTCGATATATAATCCCTTAATGTTGCCGTTGCCGTGAAAGTTTTATTTCGCGATGCTGCAATTTATCTGTATTTAGTGAAATAAGATTTGTTTTTAACTGAATTTGATTTATTTCATTATATTTTTTAACCACTAAGACTTTTTTCAACCACAATTCAATATGTATTTATATACAGAACTAAGACATTATTTAAGTTCTTACAATTTATGAACGAATATATAAAAACTCTTACCATTGTTCCTGGAAAATATAGATGTATATTTTCATTTAATAAATTTAACCCCATTGGTCTAACCTTGCTTAGTAGAAAAATAATATTTATTTATTGGGGTTAATTCATAAAAATCAACTTTTATAACTGAGCTGCTTATTCATCTTCAAATCTTATCAGATATTTGTTGTTTAACCATTGGATTTGCATTTATAAAAAACGCTCCCTGCTATACATCGATTTCTAATAGCGTGTGCGATAGTCCCTCTTATTGTGCTCCCTTATTGAGAGTCTTTTGCTACAAAAACGTTAAATTTCCAAGGTCAAATTACATATTTCTGAAATATTTAACACACTGCCATGTGAAATAAAGGTCAATATCCTTTGGTTGACAACAAAATATAACACGCGTCCATGAACAAACTAAAAATAGTACATGATCATTTAAAATATGTGGAATAGAAAAATGATTGCTGTATTGATTTCGTTCAATTCACAAAATGCAATAAAAAAACCTAATCCAAAATTTTGTATGTCCCTAGTCTTTTATAGGGCTGATTTCTATAGCGTAGTCCCTATCTCGGCGCTATAGGAGGGTTGACATCATCTTGCTATTCCATAATCTATTCTTTGAACATGAACACGTAATGTATCAATAGTTTATTTCATCCAGGAAAGTTTGTGAGATCAATCAGGGGAGCTTTTTATTTCAATAACGCTCCTTGAACAATCAGAATCTCATCAGAATTAAATATTACATTTTTCAGATATTTTGAGCAACGATTAACGTGGTATTCACAAAAATTAAAAATGTGAAATTAAATACCCTATTTATTTATTTTAAAAATCGTATTTCTTGCTCCAAAGGACAATTTAACGATTATACAATATTTCCGGGATTTATTGTAATACAGTTTATCTACTTTTGAAAAATCTTGATAACTCTTCAAACCTCGAGAGTTTCGAGCTGAATTTCTTGCAACTCCATTTTCTGTAATACCATTAGCTCCTATCTCTAATGTACAGCAATAAAGTCCTTCTTAACTGAGCAATAATTCCTCTGAGAAATCATTATTTGATGTATTATTTGCTCCCTAAAAGCTTTCATACCTTTTGAACACTTTGCCAAACGAGTAGAAAAATTAAATTTCACATTTTCTTTTAACTGTTTGTATACAACCGGCCTTTTTAGTTTCAAGAATTAAACTAAAATGTTAATATTATATAGGGTATTTAGACCATCCTGCTAGTTCTAATTTCTCAGTCGTATATTAACACTCAAGGACCCGATCCCGCGTTAGTGCGGTAATTTTCGTAAACGGTAAACACCCGCTCCCGCACTAACGCGGGTTCACACGAAACGTGTTATCTAATACGCTACAAAAGGCTTTCTTTTAAAGTTTTACGACTGGACATAGTTTCATTCATTGCTCTGCATGCCCTTTGTAAAATATATGACATATGTATTTATTTATGGTTAAAAACTGTCCTTGAAATAATAAATTATTTGGATCGAAAACTTTCCAGTATTTACACATCGACTGTATCGATTTTAGGTTTTTGTTTATCCATTCAACAAAATAACTTTTTTGGAATATTTATGTGGCACAACCCGTCACATCCTTTATTACAAAGCTAAAATTACCTACATACTACATAAAGATATCTATTTGTTTTTTATCGTCTAAAATACAATAAATCATCATTTTCACAGCTCGAAAATTGTATTTCTTATCTAAATATTCTAATAATCTAATATAAGTATACTATACGAATAATACTACTCTTTTGGTCAAATTATCTCAAAAGGAAAAAAAGTTATTAAGCATTTTTTTCAGAGCCGCGCAAAATCGCAAGATCGATAAAAAGATGCGGGTTTAGGTGTAAGTTTCTCCTGAAACAGCGGGTGCTTGGTGTTAAGATAAATTGAGTAATATACATTAAAATATAATATCTTGAGTATGTATATGAATTAATTAATATACGGCTCTATTTTCCTATCCCATCTACGCATTATAATAATTGAATATATTCCTAGCGAATCCGATATATTCTGTCAATGCAATCACAATCGCCTAAGGTAAAATTCAAATGTTTGCTTTTTAACGCACCTAAGTTTTCCCCTAAATTCCGGGAAACGAGCAATCCCGTGTTTGCCCTAAACATTAACTCGGCTTACCGGGGGTAAATCGGGTCGGATTTTATCTTGTTTATATGAAAATTTCCATTAAGCGTATTATCCGCGTCCCTCAGGTATTCCGCGTAATTATAATCAGACCACTCATATTTTTTTGTTTCAATTTGTGCAGCCGTTCGACAAGTGCTACATCGGCGCGACGCCCGAGCTGGACGAGGAGAGGGTCTTCTGCGGACAGATGAGCGCCATCTATCTCTTCTCGGAGGCACTCACCACCCACCAGATATGTGCCATGCATCGCCTAGGACCCGGATACAAGGTTCGACCGCTATTAAAAATATGTTTATAATTGGAAAACTTCACGAAAACCGCGGGCATATCTCGTATAAAACGACCGCGTTGAAAATTACTTCATAATTTTGGATCGTGTTTGGAATTTTGTATAATATATATATAACAACCGTCCAAAGAATGCAGGGTCGTAGACCCACTTTCGAACTTTCTACGCGTGCCCTGTTTATAAATATTAATATTACGGCGGGCAAATCTAAATTTTGCGTAACAAAATAGTATAATGTTATCGCATTGCGTTGGAACAAATTGCTTTGATTCAATTAAATCCCGTACGAATCCTTTCGGCGGGTCATTTATGAAAGATACATAGAAACGATCGAGCGCCTTTTGATTATACGCTCTTTATGCAAAAAGAAATTTTCCGGAGCTTTCATTCAACTAACCGACTGATTATTATCAATTTCGCTATTCGAAGATTAAATATCGCGGAGCGCTCCTTAAGCGCGGAGCTCTCCTTTTTGATGTATTTTATTAATTAGCTCGCTTTTGGGCTTCATTATTCGCGATTTATGTGTTTTGCCATTTATATAAGCGAGATTACCTTCCATCCCCAGGTCAAATAATTAATTTCGGAGTCCTCGTTTTATGATATGTTGTGTGCGAGACGCGTACGCGATATAAATTTTAATACGGCGTGATAAAGCGCGTGCAGCTTATATTTTTGACAGAATGAATTTTTAAAAGTCGCACACTCAGCCATAGTCATTAATCTTCTTTGAAAGTATTTTCTTTTCGATAGAACGACTATAAGTAACATTCGTTCTCGGGGAATTGAAACGCTCGAATTATAAATCCAGCAATGTATTTGCCGAGCTTTTTTTCATTAGAAATATATATTTTACTAGCGATAATTTTTTGCTATTGAATTTACATATTTTTTTTTAAAAAAGAAAAAATGCTTTTTATACAAATTCATAAGCTCGTCACGTAAATCTTGTTTACGAGTCCGCGATAAAGTCACACGAGAAAACACTGCTTCGCTGTCTGTAGCCGTCAAAGGCATAAATCACCGCCGCTGAAAATTAATCGTGCATTTGTTCCAACGCAGTCAATGTATTGTCGTATAATCTTAGTATGTAAGTTTATTAATTAACCATTTCCAAAATGCATTTCGTGCCGCACTTTAATTTTGGACGTCGATCGCAGAGCCAGTTCCGGTTCGACAACGAGTGCAACCTGAACTTGCCGGAGAACCACAAACGGGTGAGCCCAGTTGCCCAGGCCGAGGGCGAGGCGGACACGTGGTCGGCCGAGCTGACGGCGGCCGAGCTGGGGGCGCAGCCTCCGGTGCCGCCGCCCCCGCGGCCTGCCCCCGCCGCTCCCCCTAACCCAGTAGATATTGCCGCATGCAAGCGTGTAAGCATGCGCATGAGCGGTTTACCTTTATTTATTTATGTGTGTTTCAATTGGTGAATTGCACTCTAATGTTACATTTGTCCATAACACGAGCACCATCTATGTACACGACGTCTCATTACGTAGCCGAAAGCACTGAGTTATTGTTGAATATATTTATAAATCATATTTACGTTACGACGCAGTCGAAGATAGTACATAAACCAGGTACCAGTTTACGTTTAACGGCAGTGACTCTTATCCAGGGTGCTTGCACTATAAAATTCCTTTTCTGGTTTTTAAAAAATTCATCCGAGTCGTATAAAATACATCCGGTCTAAAGTCCCGTGTGGCATAAAACATCGAGCTTAATTTTTCTTTTTTATATAGTTATTTCAGTCGGCTATAACCTCCTCGACTATAATATATAATTTATTATTTATATCAAATCGAAAATAAACATATACAGGCATTCCTCCTCGTATGACTAAACATCGATTGCATTAGGTAAAGCGGAAAGAAATGACATCTGTGATCTTTCTCCATATAATAGATAGGTATTAATATATCTTTCATCATTTTATTTTTTTCTCTATTCGAATTTTCCATTGACTCCACTGACAAGGTGATAGTCCTAAGGTGTAACATCAGCAATGGTTTTGCGTAGTTCTCGCTTTGTATAGCCTTCCATTTTCATTCTGGTAAATTAATCTTTAATCTTACTAATTGAGCAATCAATACACCTCTCGTGTAACTGTCTGATCGTTTTTAAAGGTTTTAGTAATTCTTCTGGAATTATTTTCAAACAACCCTCAAAATACAAAAACATAACCTTTTTCTGTCAATAATGGCCCAGGACCTGATTCGATGAAGGTCATTGGTGTTAAGGAACCACTTTTCATCTCCAAAATTCTTCTAAGAAACAGACTTGTTTCATATCTCCGCAGTTAAGATAGAAAGATATGTATTCGTTGTTCTTAGACCTTTAAAGAAACTTTGCCTTGCTTTCAAATTCTTTGTCAATCTCCTTGATCCTTGATTTTTTTTTGCAGATCGGACTCCACTAATTAGTTAAAAGTCATCATCGATTTTAAGAGCACCCTCCCATTTCGGTTTGTCCTTTCAGCCACTTTCACTACTTTTAAATTTTTAAAACCATCTATAGTGCATCTATGTCGAGGATTAAAGATGTCTCCATAAATATGGAAAGATGGTTTATATAGCTTTATTTGATTTCAATCCTCTATCAAATAAAAAATCGCGAATATGTCTAAAACATGGTTTCCCAAAGTGTGAGCCGCGGCTCCCCAGGTAGCCGCGGTGCCCTTATAAGGGCGCCGCGAAATATTCAATTAAACAATTCGGCAAGTTTGTTGGAATTCCCAATTCTCGAAATTTTTGGGTT
>JAGXCT010035891.1:52503-102365 GCA_022495035.1 Philopotamus ludificatus | reverse complement strand
TATTTTGAATAAAAGTAATTTAATTTAGAAATTCATTTGTTTTAAAAAAAATATATCAACTGTCAAATCTGTAGGATATAATTTATAAATTCATGTTGTTCAGATGATTGAAACAATGGGATAATGCATGTAAAATAACGAACGGTATGTTTCTTAACACTAATGACTTGAAGTCGGTTGAACGGGCTTTATCTCGACCTCCACTGTGATCCAACTCATCCTAGTATGTAGTTTCCTCTCTTGACCATTGTTGACATCGAACTTTTATCGTCTGCCATTGTGGAAATTAGATTTTAACTCTCCACTGTGTTCGTATAAGTAGAGGAAGTTCATTTACAGTTATTTAGTGGTATTCCATCCTAGAGTATATTGATTCCATTAGTAGATGTTTAAGATCAGATATAAATATTAGGGGATATATTATTAATCATATATATGGGAGTAAGAGATTAGATAGAATAACTTAACTAAGGAGTTGTCAAAATAATTGTTTACTTGCTTAAAGTAGATAGTTAAGTTAGTGCATGTTTATTTAAGTTATATTATATATATTTTTATATGACAGATTCAAAATGGGGAATGAGACATCTTCAAGCCGTCTTATTATTCATGCTTGTATCTGCTACGACGAGCGTAAGGACATCTTTAAATGTAGCAATATTAGCTATGTCAGGGAAAACAAATAATAGCGATGTTGAGGTATTTCCAGGAAGATTAGCTCACTAAATTTATTTTCTGAATCGTTGCAAAAAATATATTTCAGACTTATGATTGGGACAAAGAGATACATGGTTACATATTATCATCAGCGTCTTGGGGACTCATGTTCATGCAAGTGATTGCTGGTGTTATTGCCAGTCATTATGGTGCTAAGAAACTTATGTTAATCTCATTAATTTGCACTTCTATACTAATGTTGATTGCTCCATGGGCCGCTTCTATCGTGAGAATTTTCATAAAATAAGCATAATCCAGATATTATGAAAATAAATCAAATTTTTACGTTTAGGGTGGATGGAAAGGTGTTTGCGGTGCAATCGGTGTTCAAGGATTTTCTCAAGCGTTTATATTCCCGTTCATACATTCATGTTTAGGAAGATGGGCCCCCATTGCCGAAAGAACTAGATTGGGAATGTTTGTTTATTCAGGTTATAATCATTTATTTATATCATCTTCACTTTTATGAAAATTATTGATAATTCTAATAATTAATAGGAATGTCGTTTGGAATGATAATCTCTCCTCCGATTGCTGCCTTCATAGGAACGAGTTCATTTGCATGGCCATGGATTTTCTATTACTTTGGTGGACAGACTTTGGTTTGTTCAGCACTGTGGTGGATTTACGCATCAAACTCCCCCTCGGATTGTAAAAGGATTTCTAAAAACGAAAGAAAGTACATTGAAGAATCGTTAGATACCGTCGATACTAAATATGTATAACAATAATTGAATACCATGTTTTAATAATGTTTTGTTATACATTTTTTTTATATTCTAGCCTTCAAAAATACCGTGGAAGTCTATATTGACGTCGGTTCCGTTTTATGCGTTACTCTGCACTCAGATCGGAGGAACTTGGGGATTCATGGTTATTTTTAATGAAACAACAGCATATTTTAACCTTGCGCTTGGAATTGAATTAAAAAATGTTAGTATTCTTCGTCATATTAAAGGATTAGATTTCATTGTCATAATTATAGATTTTGTAATTAATATGTAGATTGTGGTATAAAATTTAAGAATTATCTTTCGTTCTCCTGTCCGAAAACACAAGAATTCTACGATACCCTATTATACAAAATATTTAATTAATTGAATATTATTTTAAATTATAGAGTGGATTGTTAACGTCGTTGGGTTATATAAACGGAATATGCTTTACATACTTAACTAGCTACATCACTGATTATTTATTCAACAAAAAATATTTTTCAATAACACACATCAGAAAATTATTTAATACTTATGGTATATTTTTTATTTATTGGGAATACAAGTAAATATGTAATATAATAATATTTAAAATTATTATAGGTACGTGGGGTCCTGCGATTTGTTTTATTTTATTGGTTTTAATTCCTAGCAATCAAAAAACACAGATGATTGTATTGATGATAATGATGGCCGGCCTCGATGCATTCATTTCATTTAATTTAATATGCGTATTTTATTATGTAGGTCAATCATATTGATTTATCGCCGAGATATGCTGGTATTTTGGTTGGGATCGCAAGTTCAATCACAGACGGTATATGTATGCTGGCTCCGTTAACAACGGGATATATTGTCGGAGATGACTCAGTAATGAATTTATAAATATCATATTATTATATAATAATTAAACATTTATTGGTTATTTAAATTCAGGCTTCCAGGCGAATATTACCAAATGGAGATATGTTTTTATGATAGCTGCCGGCATGTATTTGTTCGGAAATATTGTATTTTTATGTTTCGGAAGCGGAGAAAAGCAGCCTTGGAACAATTTTCAAATAGAAAAAAATAAATCCAAAGGTATGTTATAATAATATTATTAAAATAAATCATCGATTTAATGTTATATTTTTTTTATTAGATAAAAGTTTAAATGATGTTTCAATCGAATTAATGGAAAAGAGTACAAAAAAAGAATCTCTTGATGTTTACTGAACACAATGTCAGTATTTCAGTTTTATCTCATCGTTAAATAAAATATAAGTGTATACTAATTTATTAACTATATGTCATAAAATGCAAAACGAGATGTAAATATATTATCTGATTTTATTATTCATATATTTTTAAATAATATCAATATAGAAGGTTTAATGTTGCTCATCAGTTGGTTATATAATTGGACCAAACAAATATTGCATATTACTCGAGATGAATGATAAAAACTTCATAATTAATAAGGCAAAAATTTAGAGCACACAAATAAAATTAATTGTGGTTGAATTTATTAATGTAGTATTCTATGATGATTTGTGACGTTAACATATTGAACTCGGTTGATAAGATTTCTCACCATTTAGTCCTAAGTGTAGTAGCGGGACAATAGAGCATAAGAGTCTGCACTTATACTTCAATAAAAATTGTGTTCAAAGAATGATCTTTGCAAATAAATACAAAGATAACTACTAGGACAAAGATAACTACTAGGAAATTTGTTATTATCATTTCTTTGATATCAAATGCATTTATATGGTCCATAAATTTAGTTTATTGGCCCATAAACTTCTCAAATAGTAATCTTTGGTATTTATCATATCTAGAATAGTCAGCAATATAGCAAAAAAATCCGTTTCCGACAGTTCCAAGAACAATACAGAGTGTCAGTGCAATAATATCACATTATATTATGCCCGACAAAAGATCCAGTATTCGTCTCAACAGTTTTGTGAAACAGTAAGCATTATTACGATATCTTTTTACAAATATTTATCTAGTTCTTGTATTACGCGTTCTAATCTACATAAGAGTTTTCACAATATTTGCATGGAGTATTACTTTTCATAAATTTTTGATTAATTATCACGATGATAAAAAAGAGTAATCTTAGAATAAAATTTTATTATTAGAGAGATACTAATACGTTTAACAAGTGCATAAAATTATTAGATGGACAATCCGGAGAAGGCTAAAATCCAATATTCTTCGGTGGAGGATGTCAAAATCGGTAAATTTATTGCATATCCTTTAAAATTATGTATAATATATTAATACGTGTGAAATGTATTAGAATATGGATTCGGATGCAGACATTTGCAAATATTCTTAGTGTTCATGATGCTGGTTATGAGCTACATTATTAGGACGAGTATGAGCATCGGCGTAATAGCCATGACCGATGTTTCGAAAAATGATACCGGCGTTGAGGTTTTTAACATAATATATTTTTTAATTATACGGATACGTTTAGATTAGTGAATATTGATTTTATGTTATTTGCGCGTGTTTTAAGATATTTGATTGGGATAAAAAAACGCAAGACATCGTGTTGAGCTCGTTTTATTGGGGCTATATGATAAATCAATTACCGGCCGGACATCTATCACACAAATATGGACCGAAAATATTATTAACAATTGCAATGATGGGCGGCGGAATTATATTTATATTAATGCCGTATCTAATATCGATGGTATATCAATTATATCTTTATTTTTGAGATTGAATGATATGAATAATTGAATGAATATAATTTAAGGGTGCGTGGAAAGCTGCGTGTGCATTAAGGATGCTGCAAGGTTTGACGCAATCAGGGTTATTACCATCGGCTCATAATCTGTTGAGTAAATGGGCACCGGTAGAAGAACGAAGTCGGCTCGGAAATTTTATAATCGGAGGTACGTAACGGTTAATGTTTCGTTGAGACGTCGATATGATTATTGTAATAAATATTTAGGAGCTCCCTTCGGCACTATCATCGGAATGACGATGACTGGTTATTTATCGAAGCATTACGATTGGACGAGGGCATTCCAAACTACCGGACTAATGGCAATTATCACTGGAATCGTTTGGATTTTTCTCGGTTATAATAGTCCGGCTATTCATCCGAGGATATCGGATATGGAAAGAAAATATATTGAAACATCGTTAGGACAGAGCTCGTCTAAAAAAGTATTGATAAATTGTAATCGTCGCACTACATATCTTTTTTTATATAAAGCATTGTTTTGATTTAAGGTTTTAAAAACTCCGTGGAAATCGTTTATAAAATCTAAGCCGCTGTGGGCATTAATCATCACACATGTCGGAATGAATTGGACATTTGTCACGCTCTTATTAGAAATACCGAGCTATTTAAAAATGGGATTAGGGATTGATGTGCAAAATGTAATTATACGTTTATTTCAAATATACTCTGTAATATAATACGTAGTCAGAAATATTAATCCGGATTATATTTTCAGAGTGGAATTTTGTCCTCATTGCCATATTTGTCTATGTGGGTGAATGGTTTTATCGTTAGTTTTATATCCGACTATTTGGTTAATAAAAAATATTGTACGATTAGTGCTTCCAGAAAATTAGCCAACTCTTTTGGTAAGCATTTGCATTAAATATGAAGTGAGTCGACTGTTGTCACGTGTCGGTATCGGACGTGGCGGCGATGGCAGTTGGGCACAATCATGGTTTCGTAGATTCTACGAAACTATGAGAAGCTAGGCCACTATCCAGGCTAATTCGTTGACGTGTGTGCTACAGGAGGTGGTCAGTAGCACCCGACCAGACCGTAAATTAAATACGAATTAGCGCTAGCCTCGTCTGATTATTATTGTTACAAACCTGCGTTGACAGCTCGGCTCCTGAGCTTATGGCTGGAGATCTGACCCATATTCGAAGAGCAATGATAACCTGGAGGACGACCATCACAGTCATGACATCAGAGTTATAAGGCCACTTAAATAAATAAATACATATTAATACTAATATAAATAACGTTTCAGGAGTATGTTCGTTAGGAATATGTTTGATAATTCTCTCATTTATTCCAACGAATCAAGTGTTGCTATGTGAAATTGTTTTAATACTCGGAGTAGGATTATTTTCTGGAATCAACGTCGGAATCATGGTAAATATTATTTGAAAAATAAATATTACATTATATAATTATTAACGAATACATTTTCCCAAAGCTGAATCACATTGATCTTTCGCCAAATTTTTCTGGAATCCTTATGGGAGTGACGAATACGATAGCCAACGGCTGCGGCATGTTTGCTCCGATAGCGGCTGGTTATATTTTACAAGATCCGGTATTTATATTTTTTTAAGGGTTATCGTTGATTTTTTGTTTTTAATTTAATAATATTGTTTATATAGACGGATGCAAGTCAGTGGAGGAAAGTGTTTTGCTTTACGGCGGTAATCGCGTTCGTGACTAATTTAATATTCGTTTTATTCGGTACCAGCGAAATTCAACCGTGGAATGAACCTGAAAAGAAAATTGATGTCGGTATGTAAAAAGGACTTCATTATTAAGATTAATATTATTTTTTTTGCTTAAAAATTTAAATATATCTTTCTAGAAATGAGTGAAATGAAAGATGGCAAAGAAACGGATGAAAAACTACTTACTAAATGAATGTAATACGTCATCATTTAAATGGGTATTAAGCTTAAATATAAATGTTTTTTTTTTTATTATTGCATTAAGACATTGCTTGTTGTTAAATATAGAGAAACTAGAAAATATATGTAAATATATGGTTTTTAATTATTCCGTGGCGTCCACATCTAAACGTTGAATATTATAGACAAGGTCGAGTCTAGGTTAAAATGATGTGATAAAATGTGCAAGAAAAGAACATAATAAAGTTGTAATTTAGTTGCTTTTAGTCACCGTCACTATAATACGTAACTTATTATTGATCTCAGTTATTATTAGTCCACCAAAGTACAATAAATCCCGGATATGTTTATATAAATCAATACGATTTAATAAAACGTTACTATATATAAAAATTCAATATCTGATCCATTAGAATAAATCACTTAATTTCCTCATTCGAGAGGGTTGATGTCGTAATACGTGACATAGCATAGATTAGTTGTACACGTACTTATGTTTCGAGTGTAATATCGATTACGAGACAGTGGCGTTGTTGATATTATACAATTTTGCATTTAAATTATCATAATTATTGCATTTATAAAATAAATAACGTATTAAATATCTCTATCCCTTCCCCATCTCTCATTTTCGATTCCTTTATTTTTAAAAAATGTCGACTTTGAAATAAAATACTGATTTGTTCGATGAACTTTGGTTCCATTTCGATCTGTATAGGTAAACAGACATTCAAATTCTGACCGTTAGTTCATTTAACGTCCAAAAACCATTGTTTTTGATTCACCGATGGACTTTAAATGTACCTGTTCTGTGGACCATGTAGATTTTTGTTGATAATTCTCCAATGGTCAACCATGAGCTTAATTTAGATGCATTACATATTTTTTTATTACCAGATTTATACCTCAGATAAATAGAATTCATCTGGACACTGTAAAGCGTAAGTGTTAACTTATCATAAAACTTACTGTTTAAGTTTAGTACTGGCTTTAATGACTTTGCTGACAATCAAGTCTTGATGAAAAACAGCATACAGCATCAAATATGCACTTTCAAGTAATCAGTTATGTGGTTCGACATCTTATAATAGATCATCCCATGAATAATGCAATTTTTTCGATAACATAACTTTAAGTCGAAAATGGATGAGATAAACTACCAGCATCAACTTGCTGTAAAATTTTTGAACAGTCCGATGCAATTTTAATAGTAATTTTTTCAAGGCTATAATGGAAGCGACGAAGGAGCAAATCGGCATATTTTGCTTTATGATTTCAAATACAATGGCATAATACAGTGGAAAGCGCGTTTTGGTAGAACAAAATCCCAGCATAACTGTTGAAGAACTAGCAGAGATGGATTTTGTCATTCAACCATTCATCGACACATGCATGCCATCGGAAAAGCCAGCAAATTGAGTCAGAAGGTTCCTCACAATGTTTCCGTGGCTAATCAGGAGTGAATACGTGCTCTTCTTTGCTTTCATGTCTCAGAAATGAACCTTTTTAGACGAAATAATAACTGGTGATGAGAAATAGGACCTCTATAAAAATGTTAAACGCTGAAGACAGTGGGTAGGGAACAAAGAAACACCGGCACCTCAGGCTAAAAAATGTCTTCACCTATGTAAGATGTTATTATCTGTTTGGTGGTATGTTAGAGGTATAGTTCACTTTCTATTTTTATACCCAAACAAAACGATAACCAAGGAGTTCTACTGCAAGCAGCTTGAACAGCTTAAGTCAGAACTAGCATCTTTACAAAGGCTGGAACTGTTTGTGTGGGAAACAACGACATTGGTCCGTGTGATTATTATTAACTCCGCAGACTTTTAAGGTTTGCAAGGCCTTGCAAATCTACCAGATATATAGAAGAGCATTGTAGAAAATGAAAGATAGTATATTTTAGATTAAAAAAAAACTCTGTTTATCTTAATTTTGAAAAATAAAATAAGTATTATAAACCCGCAAAGATACTAATGTAATTTATATACAAATTTTATCCTAAATTATAAATTAATGGACGAAAATACATGTATACTCTTTCTATTCAGTCTGATAAATATTTTCAAAATATAGAAAAGCTTTAAACGTTCAATGTAGCCACTAGATGCATATCAATCGACCTTCATTAAACTCTCACATATATCAAAATGTATTTTTGTTAAAATGTGAACAAATATGATACATTTCACGATTATATTTCATTTCTACGACAATATTTTGACATTTGAATAGTGCGAGCATTAAATTGAATAAATATTACTGACACACTATTGAAAAATATGCAATGCAAAATTCCAACGTGATTTACAATCGAGGTTACACGAGATAATAGATATGTGCGATATGAAATACACTATATCCATTTTCGTTTCACTTCTTACGAAGAGTACCTGTGAGTAATTAAAATAACTAAATCAGGATTTATGTCTGAGAGTGAATCGTTGAATGCTCATCGCAATGAAGTCGTCGAAGAAGAACCGCCGAGTAAGATTAAATATTAATATATAATTTAATAGTTTTTACTTATCGTATACGAATTTTTTCAGAGTATGGTTTCGGGATCAGACATGTACAAGCCGTATTGATGTTTCTAACGCTCTCCATGGGATATGTGATGAGAGTCGATATGAGCGTGGCTATCATAGCCATGACGGATAATTCCACGTCGGTTGAAAACGTTGAGGTAACGTTATATTTATTGCAATAATTTCAATATACATTAATTAATATTGTATTTATCAGATATTTACGTGGAGTAAGAAGGTTCAAGACGTTATTCTCAGTTCATTTTTTTGGGGATACATGCTGATGCAAATACCGGGAGGATTATTGGCACAGCGTTACGGCTCCAAAGTACTTTTAGTGACTGCTCTACTGGTCAACGGCATTGTTACGATAGTAACGCCATGGGCGTCTAGCATTGTAATGCTATTAATTTATTTATGTATCGACGATTTAAATTATAATTGCATTTTATTTTATAGGGAGGCTGGAAAGCTGTTTGCGCTTGTCGAACATTGCAAGGTTTAACGCAAGCAGCAATGTTTCCGTGCATTTATAACTTCACGAGCAAATGGATACCTAATAGCGAGCGTAGCCGATTGGGAAATTTTATATTCACGGGTAAATCATTGTGTTTCGATGTTAAATCTTATACATTATTAAAGTATGTATTCATTTATATGTTAGACTTATTTTAGGTACGTCCATCGGTACTATCGTCGGAATGCCGATATCCAGTCTGTTGTCATCGACGAGATTTGGATGGCCATGCATTTTTTATGCGATTGGATCATTCGGTATTTTGATTGGCTTACTGTTATGGTTGTTCGGTGCAAGCAGTCCACAGAGCCACAAGTCAATAACTGCCGAGGAAAAATATTACATAGAAACGTCGCTGAAAAGTACAAAGACCAAAAAGGTAAACAATAATGAAATATATATAGGATTGTATTAATTATGTTATTTTAAATAGGCATTGAAGACACCGTGGAGATCAATATTGACATCGGTACCCTTTATTGCGATTGCTGTTACGCACATCGGGTTAAATTGGGGATTTTTATTGTTACTAACAGAAATACCGACATATTTCAAACGTGCGTTGGGCATCGACGTTAAACGGGTATTTTTATAAATAATTCGATACAGATTTTTCTTAATTACGATCTACATATATTATAAAATATTACAGAGCGGTCTGCTTTCTGCGTTGCCGTATACGGCGATGTGGCTCGGAAGTATTGTGATGAGTTTCATATCGGATTACATTGTGAATAAGAAGATATGCTCTACGATAGCGGCGAGGAGGATTTTCAATTCGATCGGTAAAATTAAATCTTTCTCTGCTATGCATTTAAATATTATATAATAAAGAATATTATGTTTAGCGTCGTGGGGACCAGCTGTCGGACTTGTATGCTTAGGTTTCTTACCATCGGGTAATAAAATTCTGGCCATTGCTTTACTAACAATCACAGTCGGTTCTATTAGTGGAATGAATATGGGATACATGGTGAGATTAATTAAAATAAATATTATCTGTATATATGCATAATATTAGGGGGACCCAAAAGAAATCGCGCATTTTTTTATGAATGTAAAATTTATGTTTCTTCACATTTCTTTCATATATTGTTATAAAACATAATTTCCATCATTATTAGAAACTGTTTCCAATCTTCCTTGGGGTTTTTCAATTCCCTTTTTGACAAAACTTTCCGGTTTTGAATCAAAATACTAGTTCATGTGGTTTTCGACTTCAGTTATATTTCATAAACGTTTTATTCTTAAAGAATGCTCCATGGACCCGAAGAGAAAGTAATCGGAAAGGTCTAGGTCTTGGGAATACAAAGGGTGTGGTAGAATCTCCGAGTTTAACTCCTGATTTTTTTTTAAATTATTCAACGCAGTAAAGAATTCTCCACTTTTCTCTTAAACCAAATTTAATATTTGATTTTTAGTTTCTTATTTAATCTTTTCAAATGTTTACAGTAAACATCTGCAGTAATTGTTTCACCCAGAATAAATTGTGATGAATTATTCCACTTAAATCCCACCAAATGCAAAAAATAACTTTTCGGAGTGTTAAACCAGCTTTAGTCATCTACGTCGTAACGGGACTTTGATTGGGAGAAAGTCATTGCCTTTTTCGATTTTTGTTATCGTAAACGATCCATTTCTCATCTCCAGTTACAATTTAGAATAAAAAGGTTTGAATTCTTTGTCTTGACGATAAAGAATTGCATGTTTCTCCGCTCTTCTTTGTTATCTTTGGATAATACGTTCGGTGTCCAAATTCCTATTCTATTTGTTTTTCCGATGCGTTGTAAATGTGACTGTACAGTGAACCATGTAGATTTGAGTCATTGCGATAATTTCTCGATGGTTAATCGAGGATCCGACTCGACGAGGGATTTCAATACGTCATCATCAAGTATAGAAAGACGACCAGATGCATCTTTTAGATTTCTATTTTCCAATTTGATGCTTTGAAACCTAAATTGACATCTACGTGCTATCAGTACCATAAATTTATTTAATAGCTTTAATGGCGTTGCTGGCATTCAATCATTGATTGAAAAAAAATGGCATACAATGTCTGATGTGCCCTTCATCAATATCTGGTTTCCACATTTACTGTTAACACATTCGCGGAAAGTCTTGGATATACACATTTTTTTTTGAGTATGCGTGGATCACGAGTGCATTTTGTGCAAGTTAGAACTTGTCTCAACCCAATATGCATTTTTAGTCACTGTCATTTATAGTAATTTTTCATACTGATTGTCATTCCTCAGAGTTTTTATGAATGTATCAATTATTAGTGTCCCAGGGCATGCGCTTATATTTTTTAAGTGTCCGCGTAAGTGTAAATAACATAAATTTTATTACTCATAAATAATACTAAATGATAGTTCTAAGCAAAAAAACTTACATATATACTTTCTTCACTCTGTCTGGACACATTTTGTACTCAAATATTAGGTTATATAATATGTGATTTCTTTCGGGTCCCCCTAATATAATATTATACTTATTTCTAGATGAATCATATTGATTTATCTCCAAATTTTGCGGGAACGCTTATGGGTATGACGAATTGTATCGCAAATGCTGTCGGCATATTAGCTCCGATCACCGTTGGATATATTTTAGAAGACGACGTAAGTACAATTATTTATTATGTTAGGTAATCAATATATAATTTTCAAAAATATTCTAGACTGACTTAAAACAATGGAGGATAGTGTTTTGTTCGACTGCATCAGTATACTTTTTATCGAATTTGTTTTATATAACATTTTTAAAGACCGATAGACAGGCGTGGAACAAGCCGAATGCATCAAGTACGTACCAGCATGTACTTATTTCGATCTTTATTTATATGTATGTAAATATCACATCTATTTTTATAGAAATTAGTTTCGTTATGAAAGAAAGCAAAACTCCCAGTGAAAAGAAGACTATGTTGGAAAGCGATCGAGTATGACATGCGTATATATAAATAATAAAAACTTTCTTAATACAAATATCACTGTTTCAATGTTAAAAATTGATCTGCAATTGTTTGTCTTGATCTTATTATATGTGAGTATTTATTCTTCTCTCTGCTTATTATTGAACATAACTATTTTTATTTAGTGTTAACATTATATAAATAAAACATAAGTGTCTTTATACAATATTTATATATGTAAACATGATGAATATAATATTTATATCCACAGATTCACTGAGAGAAATCTTGTTAAAATTTTTAATGCAATACATTGCTAAAGCAATATTATCGGGGGAAAAATCTGATATATGCAGCATAGTTAATTTTGTTTAGTGATATTCAAATTCAAAATAATAATTATTCTTTTGTTTTTATATAGATTTGGTGTTATAATTAGTATCACAGCTGTGAGTCGGTTGAAAATACACTATAGAATCAATCCAAGTACTATGCATTTAATTTGATATCCATATTCCCACCGTCCCTTCCGGTTCCAACCACCAGGACTATAATTATTTTCACTACACATATGAAAGATATCATAAATCTCGATTATTTTAAAAAAATGAATGAATGATTATAACGTGTTTATTTGCATATAATTAATATTGTAAAAGAATCTACATAAAATGTATATCTTTTCCTCCTGTTACTTATTACCGATCTGTTCAATACACTACTGATAACGCTGGCCTATTGATTTTAAAACTTCAACAAACATTTCATTTGGTGTTGTGGCACATTCTTGCTCAATTGCAGCTATTAATTCTTCAAATGTCGTCAGTTTTCTGGAGGAGACTTTATCTTTAAGGTATCCCCATAATAAAAAGTCTAGCGGCATCAGGTTTGGGGAACAAGCAGCATATTCTATGGGACTTCTTCGTTCAAACCATCTGTTTGGAAGATTCTCATCAAGATATGCTTTTACATAACGATGATAGTGTGGAGGTGCTCTGTCCTGTTGAAAATAAAATCGCCATCTTCACCAAATTCCTCCCGAATGCGTAGTAAAACAGATTCTTGCAGTAAATTCAAATAATTGGTACCAGTATACATTCTTTTGGGACATTCTGTATTATCAATTGCAGTTTCAGTTTATAAGGAGATTTGAGGAAGTTTCTACTGTGTAAATCGAGCGCACAAACTCTGTTATCATATAAAAGTGCTGTTTAATTATTTATTTTCTACTTAGTCGATGCTACAAGACTCGTGAGACCATGAGATTTTATTTTTAATTATTCTATTAGTGATAAAATTTTGAATTTTATCTCAAAAACTATTGTCTTATCTAAAAATGTATTTAACTATAACTTCAGAAGCAGATAAGAGATTTAAATTAGTGATTGTTTGTTTTATAATATATGTTGATTCTGAATTTCTCTCGGATTCTAAGCACGATTTTCCCATTTTGGTAAGGATGAAATACAATTATTTTCGTTTTACAAATAATAATAATAGCCCCGCCACTATTTAGTAATATATAAATATGCCAGAACTTCTGGTAAGGATGAATGAATTAGTAATATATTTAATCTGTACTGTATTATTTATCCTCCTGTTTAAGAGAAGTACTGATCCTAGAAGAAAACCACATACATGACCGTGATGAATGATATACCATAGTACAATGATAGAGAACTAAAGAATTCATTTTTAAACGTCTTATTTAAAATGTGAAGATATTTTCTCTTGAAAAAAGAAGCAGTAAGAAGAGAATTTCTGAGACGAATAATTGGAGCCATATTCGACGACTGGGAATGGTGTATCCGAAGCAACAAGGAGTCGTACCGACTTTACAAAGATATACCAGTCACAGCTGTCGTCAGAGTAGCCAGACTCTTATGGGCCGATCACATGTCAAGAATATGGGACAGTCAGCCACCGAAAAGGCTTATGGTTAACAAGCCTTCCTCTACTCAGAAGAAAGGAATATCAAGGCTGAGATGGTTAGACTGTGGACAGGAGGACACTACATCATTGAAACTTACCGCAAGATGGAGAGACGTGACAACAGACAGGATAAAATAAAGAAGGGTATTGGATGAGGCCAAGGTTCTACAATAGGACTATTGCACCCATGATGATGATGATGTTTTTTATGAAAAGGGTTAATACTACATTTAAGAATAAATCGCCGTAATTATTCATAGAAATTTTGGGGCTATTCAACTTTGTCAGCTTTAAATAGAATGAATTGAGTTAAACAAACGTTTCTGGCGTAGTTAAACATCAAATTCATAATGATTTATAAATGTCTCGAGATAAAACGTAATGTGGTAAAATTTTTCACACATTAACAAATACACATATCGACTACAGATGTCTGAGAAAATAGTGCTAGATGAAAATGAAGACGATGAAAAAAAATCGCAAGGTATGAAAAAAATATATAAATTTAATTTTAATATACGTCTATAATATATTAAATTTATAGATTATGGATATGGAGTTAGACACGTTCAGACAATCCTCATGTTTCTGTCCATGACCACCTCCATTGTGATGAGAGTTGATATGAGTGTCGCTATTATAGCAATGACAGATAATTCCACTACGTTAGAGAATGTGGAGGTAACATCAGATTATTAAACATAATTTAAATATATATTGATACGATACAATTGCTAGATTTATACATGGAATAAGAAAACTCAGAATGTCATATTGAGTTCATTCTTTTGGGGATACATGTTGATGCAAATTCCGAGTGGACAGCTGGCTCAACGCTATGGTGCCAAGGTACTTTTAGTAACGGCTCTTCTGGGGAATGGAATAATAAGTCTTGTGACTCCTTGGGTAGTCAGCTATGTAAGGAAAAATCATAAAAACTATTATTATTTATTTATCTATATTATGTAGGTATTGTTTTAGGGAGGTTGGAAAGGGATCTGCGCCTGTAGAACTTTCCAAGGATTAACGCAGGCTGTATTATTTCCGAGCGTTCACACGTTTATGAGTAAATGGATACCTAAAAGCGAACAGAGCCGATTGGGAAATTTAATATATTCAGGTAAAATTAAGTATGATCTTTTTTCGTTGAAAGTTTTCAGTGATTAGTTGCGCTTCAACTGCTGCCCTTTCAAGTCGTGTTTTATGTTATTTCGGTGACCACTGTGAAAATATTATTCCATTTTTCCCTACTTGGCACCTCTTAGCGCCTGTGTGCACCGCACAATCTGGCCATATGGACAAGAAAAGTAAAATGTTGCAAGATGGGTAAAATAGGTCATATAATAATATAATTTTTTTAAGCGTTCAAATATTTCATTGAAAAAAAGAATTTTCTTTCCGGTACATATAATAAATAATAAAGTTAGGTTAATAAAACATTGTTTTGTAGGAATGTATCTAGGTACAATTATCGGAATGCCATTATCCAGTCTTTTGGCATCAACGGCAATGGGATGGCCATGTATTTTCTATGTAATCGGCTCGTTGGGTATTTCCGTCGGAATATTATTATGGCTGTACAGTACGAATACTCCGCAAAAACATAAATCCATAACTGTCGAAGAAATGTATTATATTGAATCATCGTTGAAACGCGGAACAAACAAAAAGGTACACTTTCTAACATTTTTTTAAAAATATTTATACACATTCGAATTTGAATAGGTATTGAAAACACCTTGGAAAAAAATATTTACATCGTTACCTCTATACGCACTGATGATCGGACATATTGGGATATATTGGGGAGTTATAATATTCCTAACTGAAATACCATCGTATTTTAAACGAGCGTTGGGAGTCAATGTTAAACAGGTATACATAATAATCATTTAATATAATATATATGAAAGTATAATGTAAACTTATAATTATATTTATAGAGTGGTTTCCTTACTGCGTTGCCGTATACAGCATCGTTGCTAGGAAGTATTATATTGAGCTTTATATCCGATTATATTATCAATAAAAATATATGTTCGGTGGGAACGGCTAGAAAAATTTTCAATACAATTGGTAAACTATTATTTTTGCTAACTCGTTCAATATCAAATTGATTCTTACGATTGTTATTTCAGCATCTTGGGGACCGGCTATAGGTTTAATCATTCTAGGCTATATACCGTCCGGTAATGAAGTATTAAAAGTATGTTTATTGACGATTTCCGTCGGTTTGATGTCCGGTTTGAATATGGGTTATTTGGTAAAAAATAATAAGATTATATAAAAAATTCAATAACTTGATAAAATTAATATTTGCAGATGAATCACATTGATTTGTCTCCTAATTTCGCCGGCATTCTCATGGGTATCACAAATTTTATAGCAAATGTCATCGGATTATTGGCTCCGATCACCGTTGGATATATTTTAGAAGACGATGCAAGTTTAAAATGACATATAATAAAATATAAATATAATCATTGAAATGTTACAATTTCAGACCGATTTGAATCAATGGAGGATAGTGTTTTGGGTTACTGCGGCAATATTTTCCGCAACTAATCTCTTTTTCATAATATTTTCATCAGGCGATAAACAGAGTTGGAACGAGCCAGTTGTGACAAGTATGCTCCAATATGTTTTAAGCAATTTTAAGTTATTTGTGTTTAATATTACTAAAAAAAAATTTTTTTAGAAGTAACTGAAGAAATCGGGGAGACCACAATTTTGAATTTAAGCAAAAATCCTTAATAACAGTATTTTTTATGGTAATTTATATATTGTAAGATAATAAATGTTGATAAGTAGGATACATGAATTGATTTAAGTTGACAGATTATTAACGACTCTGGTTTTTCCTAAAATTCCATGCATCCACAACTCCGATTCCACATTCCACTTTTTTTAATAATTATAACAATACTCGAAAACACTTATGAATATCTTAACTAATCATAAAACTCAGTAGTGGATGTTATATTAAGAGATTTTTAACTCAAAGCTGTAATTAAAATATTTTCAATGAGAAAAATCACTTCCAACGTCCAATATGTGCTTTTCTGAAGTCATCAGAGTACTCACATGTGATTAACACATTAACAGCGGGAAAGGTATTAATACCCGTTAGGCCGACTGATGCTAAACAGTAAGTGATTTTCTAATTGATATATAAGATCGAAAGAGCTTTTCGTAAAAAAAACTCATTAATATGTACCCATCCGATTCCCTTGATTTCCTTAATGAGCTGCGATACCAGTTTTCCCTTTAAAATGTAAAAAATGAGATTTCACTGTACAGTCAACCCTCCTGTAGTGCCGAGATAGGGAGCACGCTCTAGAAATCCGCCCTATAGAAGACTAGGCATCCATACAAAAATTGGGTTTAGTTTTTTTTTAATTATATTTTCTAAATTGAACGAACTCATTCCATCAAATATTTCCATTCACATATTTAATGTGACCTTGTTTTATTTTTAGTTTGTATACGAGAACTGTTCATTGACCTTTATTTCGCAATGTATTACATATTCATGAACTATTAATATTAATGTTCACCAGAACAGCAATCAATTGAGTGGCGCGTCGACGCCGATCTATCGGCAAAGGTCACTTGGTGCGTAGTGTGACCGAAACGAAATATGTTAGAAGGGGATGGAAACAAAATCGATATAATTATATTTCTACACCCCCAACTATACAATCTATCAAATACAAAACGTGCTGTTTCTATATTTGTATACATCTTTGTAAAGACATTTTTATAGATGATATATCTAAAATCTCAATATAGTACAGCACAAACAGAAGAATATTATTAACAGATTATACCAAACTCATTTAAAATTTGGCCATATACTCCATTCATTTTAATCAATATGAAGAATATTATATATTTATTTATAAATGCACAATATCAACGGTAATTTGTTTATATAATATTATCAGTAGAATTTTAGTACAAGGCAAAAAGTTAGGATGCATTAATAACAATTCATTTAATTGTTATGACCAATGTACATTGAGATCAATACGAGACCATAAGTCCAGTTGAGAACATTTGATATATTAAGAGCACTTAGTATTCATGCTAAATGGAAAACGAAAATGTATCGCCAAGATCAAATCCGACTTCTATATTCGGTATGATTCAAACAACTTATTTCTCATAAATTTATTTACTAAATAACCTAAAAAAAATTAAATAAACAGGTTTTTGGAAAGTACGATATAGCCAGGCACTACTATTGTGTTTGTGTTTATGCTCTGCTTATATTATCAGAGCGAGCACTAGCGTAATTGTAATTGCAATGACGCACGTTAATAAAAACGTAGACGTTCAGGTAAAATCAGTCGCTTATATATGTTTTAATAAATAATGATGTGATTCAAAATTAAATCTAGACGTACGATTGGGATGAAGAAATTCGTGGCTATATAATATCGTCATTTTTTTGGTTATATCTAATAATGCAAATACCTTCGGGACAATTGGCGACACGATTCGGCGGTAAAATATTCATAGTATTTTCATTATTATCAAACGGTATTATTTCATGTTTGATGCCGTTGATGGCAAATATAGTAAGTTGAATTAATATAATATACATCATTAATGCAAACCAATAAGATAAATGATATTTGTAGGGTGGATGGAAAGCGGTATGCACGTTGAGAGCGCTTCAAGGATTTTGTCAAGGATTTGTGATTCCGTCGATACATACGTTGCTCGGAAGATGGGCACCGTTAAGCGAAAGGAACAGAATCGGAAATATCATATATTCAGGTCGTAAATTAATTATTTTATATAATCAATTGCTTTTGTAATAAAATTACGATCTGTAGGTGGTAATCTCGGACAGATTATTGCAATGCTGAGCTCTGGTTATATAGCGACGACAAAATACGGATGGCCGCTTATTTATTATTCGACCGGGGCATTGTGCATTATTACCGGTGTGCTTTTTATGTTTTTTGCGGCCGATTCGCCATCGTCTCATAAAACGATATCCGACGAAGAAAAATCATTCATAATTAACTCGCTAGGACAAAATGAGCAGAGAAAGGTTGAACATCACAATTAAAAATGTGCATATGATAATAAAATTATGAAGATTGCTTCGATATGTATATTTTAGGTGTCGAATGTGCCTCTACGTCAGATATTGAGATCCATTCCGTGGTATGCGACAGTCGCCGCTCACATCGGCGCTGTATGGGGATATTATGTGATGATGACTGAAACTCCGAGCTTTCTTACGAACATAATGAAGCTTGACATAGCACAGGTGATTTATATAAATAGTACATCTCGGCTAATGTTATACAACGATATATAATGACGTATTGTTCATCGCAATTAATTTCAGAAAGTATATTTTTTTAGTCGGGATTGATGACTTCTATTCCATATATTATTGGATGGATATCATCTATCACGATCAGTCACATCGCAGATTATATTGCAAATAATGGGATTTTGAAGCTGGTGACCGTAAGAAAGCTGGCAAATACCATAGGTAAACATACGAGATTTGATTAAAATATTAGTAAGATGCATGTTAATTTAATAGACCAGGTCCTCATATAATACGGTTCTTCTAACACACGGTTTTAGAAGAAGCAATCAATTAAAAATTAATTATTATATCTGATTTGGACAAAAATTTAAAACATGCTAAAATTAAAGTATTATATTTAACATCGAACACTATCCTTTAATTTTTATGTCCCGGTGTAATGTAACGAACTACAGCATCCGATAGGGGTGACTTAAAGTCCCCCAAGAATTTGAAAGCACGGATCAATGCAAGATATCGCCTGTACTGACTTGTGTAAAGTTAACCCCCCCCCCACTAACACTAAAATCGGGACCGTGTAAGTTGGGATAGTGTTATTGGGGGGTAAAGCCTGGCACGTGTCGAATACACAGACGCTATCGAAAATACCCCATCGTAACGGAATGGTTAATCCAGTCCATGGACCGAGGAATAATTTCAGCATTTAAAGTGTATTAGGGGGTACCACATTATAATGTCGTTTTTTAACATCGTCCTTTTCAATGGTAAATTGCGTTTTGGTTGTCGATCTGTTTATGCATAATTCTTTTGCTAGTGAGAGTGAGTGAGAGGTTAGTGAAAGTGGAAAATGACGTGTTACAGATTGAGGTTGAAGTAAATTCAACCCAATCTATTCTACAAATAGCAGTTACAGTGGGATACTCTCAGTCTAGGCAGTGGTTCTTAACCTGGGTTCGATCGAACCCTAGGAGTTCGGTGAGTCAGTCTTCCCGAGTATTATGAAAAATGATACGACATATGATATAAGGGTTCGGTGAACACGCATATGAAACTGGAGGGGTTCAGTACCTCCAACAAGGTTAAGAACCACTGGTCTAGAGTGCAAAGACATTTAAAAACAATTGTCAAGATTCATAAACAGGGGGTCTGGATACTGCATCGTTTACGTGATGAAACAAATTTGTACGGATTTGAATGTGTCGAGAATTAATAAAATTAGAGGAAAATTCAATATTTCTTTGGTATCTTTTGACAGGGGATGAGAAGTGGGCTATGTACTCGAACTAATGTCACAAAAACAGTGGCTTTCTAAAGGGCAGGTAACCCTGGCGACGTCAAAACTGATCCCTACGGTTAAAAAGATCCCCTTGTCTGTATGGTAGGATTCTAAAGGAATTATTTATTATTAAATTCTTAAATATGGCCAGATAACTGGTTCTATTGTGATCAGCTGGAATAATTAAAAGAAACAATTTGTGGAAAAGAGACTCGAATATTCAATAGACAAAACATATTTTTTTAACAAGATGCGAGATCTCATACAGCTAAAATTACTCTGGATAAATTTATGGAATATAATTTTTTATCTATCATATTCATCTGATCTTGCTCCATCGGATTACCATTTATTTAGATCAATGTAGCACTTTTTATCTGACAAAAGTTTTAAAAATATTGAAGAAATGAAAACAGACCTCGTTGTCTATTTTTCATCCAAATCAAAGGATTTTTATGCAAATGTAAATTAAAATTATTAGGATAGAAAAAATTGTAGCTATCTAAGAAGAATATGAAAAAAATATTTAGTTAAACGGGAAATGTAGGAAAAAAGGTTGGGAACACCTATACTAGTCCATCACTTAACTTGACTTTGGTAGACATATTAGATGTTTACTTGACAAAAACAAAACTGCTATTATACGTTGAACAATATTTCCGAAGCTGAAAAAAACCGAATAGCCGAAAAAGTTAAATGTTTCGATCATTGGAAAACAAGTTAATACTTATTTTGAAGTAGACTAATAAATAAAGATTTTATTTATTTAAAGATTTAAGATGTTTTATTAAAACTTGTGTAGGAACGTGGGGACCCGCTGTTGGAATGATAATTCTTACATATATTCCGGAGGGATACTTCAATGTAGCGATGGCAGTTATAATTATGATCGTTGGAATGGACGCAGCTAATAGTACCGGCTTTTTCGTTAAGAATAATTATAAATAAAATGCTAATAACGAATATATTACATAATAAAAATAAATTATATCACTTCAGATGAACTATATTGATCTGTCGCCGAATTTCGCCGGAATATTGGTAAGCATTGCTAATTGCTTATCGTCCGGGATTGCTTCATTTGCACCAGTGACGGCGGGATGGATTTTGAAAGACGATCCGGTAAACAATGATTATTCCAAAATATTATTTTACCGTATGTAATATATTCGTATTTTCAGAGCGATATAAAAAAATGGAGGTTAATCTTTTTCATTGCCGCGGCAATTTATTTTATTAGTAATACATTATTTATCATTTTCGCTAAAGCCGATAAGCAGCCATGGGACGAATTACATGGTAACTATATTCTATATTAAATATAAATAATTATAATCATATTGATCAATCAATATTACATAAATTATGTAATTATTATAATTACAGAAAAACGCTCTTCTAATAAATTGATCGTTGATGAAACTCTTCTGAAATTAACAGAATCAAAAGATAATGAATGAAACTTTTTTATTAGTGCAAAAAATACATAGGTGCTGCGATTTTTAATAACGTTTTATAATATTACGAGAATCACAAATAAATTCGATATTTTTGGTCTAAACAACCGATATTCACATACATTTTTAAATATTATCCCAAAACATGATTCCTTTCTTATATTATGACAGTTTTACAACTAGTTATACATTTATCAAATGTAATGTTAAAATAAAATACAGGTAAATCACGAATGGAACGAACTAAAACATAACGAGGTAGTCTATAAATACTTGATAGTACAGGTGAATGACGAGAATAACTATGAACTTGTTTTAACTTTTTTTTTCTTAGGCGATCGATGCTGTTTGTCGCCTTCCATTATACTCTCTATCGACTGATTGAAATTGATCGTAGGATTTGGTTTTCTAATGCGTTTTAAATGATCTTGCACTGTCGACCATGGAGCGTTGAGCTTTTCGGATATTTTGCCAATAGATAAATTAGGATCACTTTCAATGAGTGACTTCAAAGCGTCATCGTCAAAACTCGACGGTCTTCCTGATTTAGGGGCATCTAGCAGGTTTCGATTGCCTGCTTTGAATTTTCTAAACCACGATTGACATTTGTTTATTGTTAGCACACTCCCGTAAACATTAGTAATTGCTTCCGTTGCTTTTGTGGCATTCATACCTTCGTCGTAGAAAAACAACATACAATGCCTGACGTGTGCTTCGTCAACCAAGGGCTTTGACATGTCCTGAAAAATAGTTAATGAGAACAAAAAGAAAACAAAACAATAAAAAAAGGCTTATACTGCAGCATACCATCATAAAATATTGTTTTGACAATTGCTAGTTAGATCAGGTATAAACATCGAACTGTCAGTTGTGCCAGTGTTGCCACTCGAAATAATAATCCTTCATCATTATACAGGGTTTACAATTAAAATTCACCCTTTTGCATTCAAAATCAGAGCTCTCTTGACAATCGCACATTTCACTCGGACTCGGCACATCGTACCGGGTGCGAGCGAGAAAAAACATCACGCCCTTGACGACAGAAGCGAATATTGTTTTTTATATACTTTTTTTCGCAATTGTAGACGATGATTATTTATAATATTTATTCTTTAGACTTTTTAGACAAATACAAAAAGTTTGTGACATGTAAGATTTATATTAAAAGAGTTATTCAACAAAAACTATTATTGTTATCTAAATTAACCGTGACTGAGCTAATTTAGTAAAAGCATATGTTAAGCTTTCGGGAAAATTAATGAATTCTTGGGTTTTTTATGACAAGATTGACCAGGGGGGAATGTGAATGTAAGAGATTTATTACCATTGCATCTTTATCAAACATGTATTTGGGTAGTTGGCGCTTTAGAATTGGCTGTAATAACATCTACAATCTATTTACATTGTCAAAAAATATTAACATCACAATAAACTTGTTATAAATTTGTCATTTTTGTAAAACTCATTGGAAACTCATTTGTAATCAATTACAGAAACTGGAAATGTATCGTATATATTACAATGTATTTAATTATTATTATTTATATTTAATGAAAAATGTTTGCCAAAACGTTTTTTTGGATTATATTATCATTGGGATAATATTTATACAAAATATCCCATGTTTGTTACATATAAATATGCACTTGTAGAGTTTTTCGGTGTACCAAGATCAGTTATAATTGAATACAATAAATCACTTGAGTTAGTTCTGCTTCAAAATTCAACATACTAACATTGCACTGGAATATTATATACATATAATATAATATCATGGAAAAAGATATGAAAAAATATACCGTTAATGATGCCGAGAAGAAAAATAAAGGTAAAAAATAAATATTTGAGATATTTTCTATCTTTGAGTTGAAATTTTTCGTGTGTTGAAATCGAACGTGGCCACGATCGTGGTTTGGTTCTATCATGGTTCTATAGATTCTGCGGAACTATGAGCACCTCGGTCCATTATCCGTGCCGATCCAGGGTGTGTTACTGGAGGTGACTTTATTAGAAATTAAATCAAATAAGAATCGTCCCTACCCACGTCCGATTATTGTGACAATCCGCGTGATGTCAACTCATCTTTGAGCTTGTGTACACCTGATCTGTATTCAAAGAGTCTAGAAAGCCAGGAGAGCAACCATCGCAACCCTGGCCACAGATTGAGTCGAATGCGTCTTTGCTAGTGCTTGGGAGGCGGATTAAGGGCGGTGGATAAAGTCCAGGACCCTGGTGATAACAAAAAACTTAACTATAACTTAACTATTATTTTTTAGATATAAAATGGAAACTCAGGTATTTCCAAGCTTTTCTATTATTTTTAATTGAGTTTGCTATGACAGGCATGAGAATGAGTTTATCTATATCGATATTAGCAATGTCAAATAGATCTAGCAACAGCACCAATGTCCGGGTAAAATCAATACACAATATTTATCTCATATATGTTTTTTTTAATAATAATTCAAAATGTGTTTTAGATTTACGAATGGGACAAAGAAATCCATGGCTATATCTTTTCATCGGTCGTTTGGGGCATTATATTTATGGAAATGATTGCTGGAATAGCTGTGAGTCGATATGGATCTAAGATATTATTGTTGGTAGCAGTGCTCATCAACGCCACGGTTTTTATATTGATACCGACAATGGCTTCCGTAGTATGTATAGTTATTTTATATATATTTGATAGAAAAAATATGTGGAATTTATGAATTTTGTCAGATCTATAATTGTCAAATTGTCAGAAACATTTTTTTATTTTGGTAAACTTGTCCTTGACGTATCATGACATTGGTATGCATGTCCGATGCTTATTTTATTGATAGCTGTTGAAAAGGTTTTCACTTGTGGATTATTTTGTCGAAAATATCACGATCACGACGCTTCAGTCTCCTTATACTCCAGTCACGACTCCCTTGTGACTTTCTTCTATTCCCGAAGATAAAATAAAACATGAAACACCAACATTTTTCCAACATTAAAGACATAAAAATATATTTTTTTAGATAAACAAAGATTTTACACATTTTTTCGTATTAAATTTCGCATATACTGCAGTTTATAAAGACTTTCTTCAAATAAAATATTTTAGGCTGGATGGAAGGGTGTGTGTGCCATGAACGCCCTGCAAGGAATATGTCAAGCATTTCTAAATCCTTCTATATATTTTTTCCTTGGACATTCTGTACCAGCCAATGAGAGAACAAGATTAGGAATGATCATTTTCTCAGGTTTAATAAAATTAGCTACATTTCCATATCGTTATGTCAAATAATCAATTAATTTTTAGGAGCATATCTTGGAATGGTGTTAACTCCATTAATAGCCGTGTTCATAGGAACAAGTTTCTTTGGATGGCCATGGATTTTTTATTGTTTTGGCGGACAAGGTTTGATAAGCGGAATACTGTGGTTTCTTTACGGATCTAAACGAGAAGAGTCACACATTGAGTCTACAGATACTATCGCTCCAAATTATGTAATAAATATAATTAGTTATAATCAATCATATTGGTTTCAGACAGTAATTCCATTAATAATTTTAGCCGAAAAAATCACCATGGAAATCAATTTTTACATCTGTGCCGTTTTATGCATTGCTCTGTGCCCAGGTCGGTGGAAACTGGGGATTTAATATACTCTACAACGAGACACCTTCATATTTAAATCTAGCACTTGGCATTGATCTAAAATACGTATGTATTTATCAATAATTATTTAATTAAAATAATTATATAATATTTTTGATATTTCAGTGCGGATTTCTTACATCTCTAGGATACGTCAATTCATTGATATTCATATGGATTAGTACTTTTACCGCTGATTATCTGCTGAATAAAAAGCACCTATCGATTACTTTCATTAGGAAATTGTTTAATACGTTAGGTATTGACTATGATATAAGTATAATATTTTATATTTAATATCGCATTGAAAATATTATATTTCAGGTTCATTGGGAGCTGCATTGGCTTTTGTATCTCTGGTCTTTATACCGGCCAAATATCAAACATTAATGATTGCCGTAGTAATAATGTGCGCTGGATTCGATGCTGTAACTTGCTGTGGATATTTTGTGAGAATATGAATATATTTATACATTATTTAATATTTTTTTAATACAGTTAACGTTCAATATCAATTCATTTGTTTTGAATAATAATAATATTTGAATTTGGATGTAATTTAAACTGAATTTAAAACTATTAATTTTTCAGCTAATTTAAATGAATAATTTATAATAAAATGTATGTTGATATATTTAAAATGAAAATAGTAATTGATTTAATCATAACTCTAGGTAAATCACGTGGATCTGTCGCCAAAATTTGGCAGTGTTTTGATTGGGATTGCAAATACAATCACAGATTGTTCTGCGTTAATGGCTCCTCTGGTTTCCGGATATATTATTGGCCACGATACTGTAATTCGAATATATCAGCAATTTTAATACTAATTTATTGTTGAATTTTACAAGAATTACATTGTACTTTCAGTCAAACTTGGCAAAATGGCGTTATATATTTTTGATAGCGTCTTGCTTGTATTTTATCGGCAGCACCATTTTTCTCTTTTTTGGATCTGGTGAAAAACAACGATGGGATGATTTTGGATCAGAAAAATCAATAGGTACATATTCTATATTAATAATATATAATAATAAATGAACGTGATGAATATATGCAAAATATTTTTAGATAAAGATTTAAATCAAGTATCAATCGAGCTATTGGAGAAAGATAAAGATAGTGATATGAAAACAAAGGAAACAGACGAATAAAATGTGAATTTCAATTATATAGAATACTTGATTGTCGGGATAATCAAGTTTGTATTATATATATTAATTATTACAATAAATATTATTTTATTAGAGTTTTATATAGCTGCAAGGATTAATTATGAATATTATATTAATATTTTAATAAATTATATAATGTATTAAGCCAAACTTTCCACCACCATTTTTTATGTAAATTTTTTAACGTAAACGATTATAAAAATAATTAAACAAATATGCACTTGTTAGACACGGAAAATTATAAAGAAATAATTTAAGTTTAAGACAGAAATATCCAGTTGTTTTTTGTGAATTGTTAAACAGATTTGATAGAATGAACGAATGTGGAAAACTCTTCTGTTTTTAGTCCTCTTTCAGAATTTTGCACGGAACATTACATCAAATAAAGAATAAAATAATGAAAATGGTGGAAATGGTGGAAATATCTCCAACAACGAGGTAAAAGCAAGGGTAACATATACTTACGGGGTTTAATAAAAAAATATCAGATTTCTTGAATTTTGTGATCTGTTCTCATCTCATGCATTCTATTGTAATATTAGATTGAAATGTGTTTTTAGGGCGGATGGAAATTTCAGGGAATGGCTCAAGGTTCAGCCTTCATACCTTGCAAGAAAATTGGGCACCGACTAATGAGAGAAGTAGAATTCATAGCTACGTCTACGGACGTATATTATTAAGCCGATCTTTATTTAATAGTTTAAATGTTGAATCGATCAATTAATTATTTTTCAGATTTTCAATTAGGAACTGTAATTGTATTGACCCTGTTGAGATTTCTTGTAGCAAGTTTGTATTGTTTTGACAATTACTGATTAGATCGGGAATAAACACAGAACTGTCAGTTGCGCCAGTGTTGCTGCTCGAAAAAAATAACTATGACCCATTAAAATATAGTAAATATATGGAGTCGCTTTTATATTATGCTTCTATTAAAATTATTTAATAACCGGTGAGTTTTTTTAAGTATTACCGAATTTTCCGAATTAATGATTTTGAAATTAAAATTCAAAGTACGATTACAGCTATAAATTCAACTTCATTTTTGTCAGCTAAAGAATCATTGTCTTAATTTTCAGTATATTCCTATTCAAAAGAATCGTGGAGTTCACATTCTCTATGCATAACGATTTATTTTAAAATGCAATATATGAATAGATATTATTAATATATATTTGTCTCTAATCTCGATATTCTCACAAACAATTTTCAATAGAATCAAAATCATTGAGAAAAATAATCACACTAATCAAGGGGTTATTTTAATAAAAAAATATACTAATTTCATAATACAATTTTTAGTGAAAAAATGTATTACTTTTATTAGATGTCTCAAAAAAAGGAAACCTTCCAGGTATCAATAATTATTAAGAAAAAGTTTAGAATTAACAGAGAAAAATGCTTCGAAATTGCTATGTTTATCATTAATTTAGGGCCAAATAATAATATAAAAGAATTATTAGCTAATTTGGAACTGGAAGAAGAATCTAATTTATTTAATTTTGATGATTTAGTACTTTGACCAAGTCAAATTTTAGCTTGGATATTTATTTAAAATGGCAAAGAGTACGGTAGAAACTGACTTTTTTAATCATATTTTCCTAAAAAGGAATTTATGATTTAATTAATCGAAATAAAATATCTCACACCAAAAAAGTTTGAACTCGGTTCAAGAGAGATCTAGGTTCCAGCGTAATTTTTGGGGTACCTAGAATTAATGTCGCATTTTCGAAACCCCAAAAACAATCATCTTCGGCTCGTCATCTTGAAAAGACAATTAATTAATTAATTTAAATTGGCAGGCTTTTCTCTATTGACGTTTGTTTTCATAATGTCCCATAAATTTTCGATGGGGTTTAAATCATAACTATTACCTAGCGTAAGTTTTTCTTACTTACTTTAATTATGATGTTTTTACTTAAATTAAAGTAAATGGTTAAAAAAAATTCTACATGAAAATGTAGTCGTTTGTATGAGATAGGTGTTGTTCTATGGAAGGAACAAGATCTCATTTATGATCCTTTTTTAAAATTCTGCATTGACGATTTTATCTACGAACACTGAATCTCCAACTCCATAGTAAGAAAAGTATACCCTAAAGTTAAGGGTATACTGATCGCCATTTAGAGCCTAAACCATTTTTCCTGCTGGATACTTGATGCATTTTTCGTCGATTCTTGAAGCTTTTCTCCTGTTTTCCTTCTTATATACGGAATGCCATCAGTTAAATTTGCTATCATCCGACTAGATTACTATCCTCCTCCAGTCCTCTTTAGTCCAGGTTCGATATTCTTTTACCCATTGGATTCTTTTGGCGCGCATTGTTTTAGGACGAGTGGTTTCTTCGTCGGTGATCTTGCCATAAAATCAACTTCCCTGAGCCTTCTCCATACCGTTTCGATACTGACTTCGGTTCTTTTACCTCAGATGACCTCTGATCCTATATCCACTGCAGTTTTAAATCGCTTGTTTGAGCAGAACCTTTTTAAAAGACCATCTTCTGGAGCAATTAAGTTCCGTTTTGGTTCTGTTCCTTTTTTGCGCTCTACAGACCTAGTTTTTTGGAATTTTTTTATAAATTTAGTCACTGCAGTTTGACTAAACCCCACCAAAGCTGCTATTTTGAGAGAACTATTTCCAACATTATACCACAATATACACAACTACTCCTAGTAAAGTAGTTAATTAAAACGAGACTTTATATAAAATAAATCATACTCCTCTTAATCTGATTTCGATTTATACTTGAAAACTTGAAAATTAATATTTTTTTACTTGAGTTCATTTTAATGTCCGCAACTGTATATTGCAAAAAGACAATGATAAAATACGACATTAATTCTTGGCCCCCCTTATATTAAAATATATCGCGAAAAAAAGTATTATTATGACATTGCGTCATAAAATGCACACACATGTTATTTATAAGAGTGTAATCTATATATCATAACTGTATCTAAACAATTATGCAAATATACAATTATTAGATAACGTTTGATAACCTTTATCATGGCTTCTATGTAACAACAAATTATTATGATTGTCTTAATTGACCGTGAATGAGCCAATTTAGTAAATGGATAGGTTGGGGAGAATCTTTAAACTATCCATCTGACCATGGGGAATCTATAAAAAAATATGTGTAGATGGCGCTCGGGAATTAATGATAGTGTCATCTATCCAACATCACATAAATAAATTAATTAAATTAAAAAAATAAGAATATAAAAAACTCAGATTCAATTGTGATTTGTAATCAATTTAAAAAAATAATATGATATTTATTACTTTTATTGTAATTATGGGTATATTAATTATTATTCATATTTAATGCAAATTATTATGCAAGAAATAATAATTAATAAGAAATAATGATATAAAATACCCCATGTTTGTTGCACACAAATACGCACTTGTGGAGTTTTATAATACGGCACGATTGGTTATAATAGAATACAACAAATTGCATATGTTAGTTACGTTTCAAAACTCGATATACTAACATTGCACTAGAATATTAATATCATGGAAAACGATATACTAAAATATAGTGAAAATGATGTTGACAAAAAGAATAAAGGTAATGAATTAATATTTAAGATATTTTCTACCATTGAAATCGATAATCATATTTTAGATGCACAATGGAGAGTACGATATATCCAGGCTTTTCTATTGTTTTTCATTGAATTTACAATGACGGGCATGAACATGAGTTTATCCATATCGATATTAGCAATGTCAAATAGATCTAATAAAGATAGCAATGTCCAGGTATAATCAATAAATAATATTTATCTCTTATGTTTTTTTTTTCAATAATTATTCAGAATGTGTTTTAGACTTACGATTGGGACAAAGAGATCCATGGCTATATTTTTTCATCGGTCATTTGGGGTATTATATTTGTAGAATTGCTTGCTGGAATAGCTGTGAGTCGATATGGATCTAAGATATTATTATTGGTAGCTGTGTTTATCCACGCCATTATTTTTATATTAATGCCGACAATGGCTTCCGTAGTACGTATAGTTAATTTATATATATGTGATAAAAAAATATGTGGAATTTTTGAATTTGTGCCGAATCTATAATTGTCAAATTGTCAGAAACATTTTTTTTTGTTTTGGTAAACTTGTCCCTGACGTATCATGACGTTGGTATGCATGTCGGATGCTTATCTTATTGATAGCTGTTGAAAAGGTTTTCATTTGTGGATTTTTTTTGCCAAAAACATCACGGCTACGATGCTTCAGCCTCCTTATACCCCGAACACGACTCTCTTGAGACTTTCTCTATTCCCAAAGATAAAATAAAACATGAAACAACGACATTTTGCCAACATTGAAAGGATAAAAATAGATTAATAAAAATTTCACACATTTCAATTTTGCATATGCTGCAGTTTATAGAGGCTTTCTTCAAATAAAATATTTTAGGCTGGATGGAAAGGTGTATGTGCAATGAATGCTCTGGAAGGAATATGTCAAGCATTTCTACATCCTTCCATATATTTTTTCCTCGGTCATTATGTACCAGCCAACGAGAGAACAAGATTAGGAGTGATCATATTCTCAGGTTAAATACAAATAGCTTGCATTTACATATCATTTTGTCCAATAACTGATTAATTTTTAGGATCATATCTTGGAATGGTGTTAACTCCACCATTAGCCGTGTACATAGGAACAAGTTTCCTTGGATGGCCATGGATTTATTATTGTTTCGGCGGACAAGGTTTGATAAGCGGAATACTGTGGTTTCTATACGGATCTAAACGAGAAAAGTCACACATCGACGAATCATCTGATAACGTCACTCAAAATTACGTAATATAAATAATTAATAACAATAAATCATATCGGCTTCAGACGGTAATTCGATTGATTATTTCAGCCGAAAAAATCACCGTGGAAATCAATTTTTACATCTGTGCCGTTCTATGCATTGCTCTGTGCCCAAGTCGGTGGAAACTGGGGATTTAGTATAGTTTATAACGAGATGCCTTCATATTTTAACCTTGCACTTGGCATTGATCTAAAATACGTACGTATTTTATGCTATAACTATAAAATATATGTTTTTAATTGTATCATATTTTTTTTATGTCTCAGTGCGGATTTCTTACATCTATAGGACATATCAATGCTTTGATATTCATATGGATCAGTACGTTTACCGCAGATTATCTGCTGAAAAAACGCCAGTCACTTACCTTCATTAGAAAATTATTAAATACGATAGGTATTGACTATGATATAAACAGGTATACTGTATATATTTTATATTGATTGTAAATATTATGCTTCAGGTTCATTTGGAGCTGCTTTGGCTTTTGTATCTCTGGTCGTTATACCGGCCGAATATAAAACATTAATGATTGTCGTAGTAATAATATGTGCGGGATTCGATTCTGTAACATGCTGCGGATATTATGTAAGATTAATAATATATTTAATATTTGTTAAAATATTTAACAAAAAATAATCATATATATATATATGAGGGAAACTCTTTATAAAAAACCGCATACCAAGACGGCTCGGGTCCCCGCGGGTATGGACACGAAAGGGGAGCCCTCACGTCACGTGTGAGACTCAGGTTCCTTTGGCCTCGACTACCATGCGAGAGTTTGGTAAGGTCCATGCCCTCAGCGAGTGAGAGCCTTGTGACTGGCAAATGATGATGATGATGATGATGATATATATATATTATAGCGAAGAAATGACCTTTTAGTACAAAGGAAAAGTAATGACTAAATATTACAAATGATTTATTTGTTTAAATAATTTTCATTATTTATAATGTCTCTCCACAATTTGGGCAACTTTTCGATGCCTCTTTTATAAAAACCTAGCTCCTTTGATTTAAAAAAGGCATTTAAGTGATTTTGGACTTGAATTTGGAATTTTGATTGCGAAGCGAATGCTCCATACTTCAGAAATAAGTGGTAATCTGATGGAGCAATATCAGAAAGTAAGGAGGATGAGGTAATAGTTCCAAGTTAAGCTCTTTAATTTTATCTTGAGTGATCTTTGTTGCGTGCGGTCTCGCATTATCATGTTGTAAAATGCGCCGTTGATTATTTACTAACATTGACCGGTTTTTTATTCAATTCTTCCTTTAATCTATTTAATTGCGAACAGTATGCCTCTGCAGTGACTGTTTTGCCAGGTTTTAGTAATTCATAATGAATCACTCCTGAAATATCCCACCAGACACACAAAAGATTTTTTTTAACGTCATACCAGGTCGAGGTGTTGAAATCGGTGCTTCCCCTGGAGAAAGCCATTGCTTTTTTTTTATTAAGAGAGTTATAAATGATCCATTTCTCATCTCCAGCAATTATCCTTCTTAGAAATAGATCGGTTTCATACCTGCCCAACAAAGAAGAACAAATGGTCACTCGTTGATCCAAGGCCGACTGCGATAGATCATGCGGCAACCAAACTCCTTGTCTATGTTTCTTTCCCAACAGTTTGTGGTGGTCTTTTACAGTTGACAAGGGACAGCCGATGTCTTGGTATAACTCTTTAATTGTTTTTCGAGGATCGGATTCCACTAGTGATTTCAGCACTTAATTATCGATTTTTTGCGGCCTTCCCGATTTTGGTTTATTTTATAGATTTGTGTCCCCATTTTTAAATTGTTTAAACCACCATCGACACTTCCGAACCTTCAAAATATCACCATAAGTTTCGCAAATGCTTTCGGTGGCTTCTTTGCTTTTCAATCCTTTGTCAAATAATAACAAAAAGACACACCGTAACTGCATCTCTTGGATCTCTGGCCATGACATTTTTTCTATATGTGAAAATGAAAAAAAAATGTATTTAAGTCGGGAAGGGATAAAAGACGCTTTAAATAATACTAATTTTGACGTACTTACTCGCCGGGAACCAAGCGAAACTGATTTCAAAGAGCGCCCTAAGAAAACGGTCATTTCTTTTCGCTATACCTATTATATTCAGGTAACCCCCGTTTATCGCGACCCTGATAAGTGTGGATTCGTTAAAACGCGATCTCTTTTTAATTTGTAAAGAATTGTATAAACTAATAGTCCCTACATAAAGAAGAAAGTTTTAAAAGAATTAAAATTGATTAGTTAAGAAAACGATTAAACTATTTGAATATACTAAAATATTTGGCAAATCGGTTAATGCAGACGTAGAATCCGCTGAAAAATAGGTCTGTGAAGTTTTGGAAAGGGCAAATTATTCACTACATTTATTCTTAATGTGGATGCGATGGGACTCTATATGAAATGAATGCCAATACGTATGTAATTTTCATAGAAAAAAGACTGCTTTTGGATTTCTAAGGAGTTGTTAAGGGGACGCGACAGTAGTACCAAAAAATGGTATTCCATCGCTGCCACCAAACTGTTAAGGCACACGGGCTCGAGTATCAAAAAGGTACACGACCGCTGGCGTCAAATTATGACCGTCCGGCAGTTGACAATCGCTTCGAAGATCGGTATTAAAGCGAAACACGCTTTGTTTTGAAGAATATGATGTTTACTGAAGAAATACAGATGTCGTCAGTTCGATGATGGGTAAATATGGATGTGAAGATAAAAGATCCCAGAGACGAATCTCCGATACGAGATGATGATAATAAAGATCCCAGAGACGCATTTCTGGTACGAGAGAAATCACGGAGATGTCACAGAATAAAGGATAGTTTAACTCTTCTTCTCGGCGCAAATGCATCTGCATAAACTCTTCGTGACGTTAAAGGTTATTCTAAAAACGATTTGCCATATTTTTACGAAAACCCGCAAGGCTTGGATCACACAAAATGTATTTATGGACTGCCTCTGCCAAATAATAAAAGTATTGCGAGTATATTAAGCTCTCTCGATGTAGTACAAAATACCGAGTCATCTCCTGGAACTTGAGACTCTTTGCACTGATTTTCCCGTTGATGTAGTATTCTTACCTACGAATACCACAATCAAGGTCCAATAGTCACATTCAAAGCTTGTTATTTGAGAAATACAATGCACCACATATTTAAGAAACTGCCAGAGGCAATAGAGATGCCTTTCGGGTTAGATGGAAACAATATAATAGAATATAATCGATGAAGCATAGAATGAAATCATCCAGTCGAGTATGAAGAGTGTTTGGAAAAGGGTATTACAAGAAATTCTGAAATAATGCATTTTCGAAGGCATTAAAGGTTGATGTAAATAATATTCAGACTTAATTAAAATCAAACGGCGAACCCTAAGCTAATGAAGAGGTGTTAGAAATCGACTGCCATACCATGTCCCAAGGAAAAGACTTATCGGAAACTGTCAACATCATTGAAAAGGCGTTTTCTCTTGACACTCATTGTACGAAGTTGGTAGAAGAAAGTCACAAAGATCGCGAGGGAGTGAGTTCTGTAAGACGTGGTTGTAACAGATTATTTTACAGTTTATCAGCAAATTTTACATCATAAACATAGAGAGGCCAATAAAGGGAATCTAGATTTTTTTGCAACGTGGAACGTTTTATTCATTTTAATGAAGAGTTTTTTTATTTTTAATTTATTTTTTTAAATGCCGTACGAAAGAAATGTATCTCTCGCAATGAACGGGATTTACATGTATATAAGTTAATTTTAATTCCGTTAATATGCAGTAGTACTAGTTCATTCCACAAGATGGCGTTCATTCAATTCATTTGTTTCGAATACTTATTAAAACATTTAAATGCAGGATGCAACCTAAGCTGGAATTATTCATTTGTTTGCTAATTTGAATTTACGTCATTACAATTGAGGTTGTTGACATACATCAATACAATATTTTTATTAAAATTAATAACCAGTAGCGAACCTCCCGTCAAAATGTATGTTAATATTTTTAAAATATGAATAATAATTGATTTAATTATAACTGCAGGTAAATCACGTGGATCTGTCGCCAAAGTTTGGCAGTGTTCTGGTTGGGATTGCCAATACAATTACAGATTGTTCAGCGTTAATGACTCCTCTCATTACCGGATTTATTATCGGCGACGATACGGTAATTTGATTATTTCGACTCATTTTTAATACTGATTTATTGTTGAATTTTACAAGAATAACGTTGTACTTTAAGGCAAACTTAACAAAATGGCGATACGTGTTTTTGATAGCGGCTTGCGTGTATTTCACCGGGAGTACCATTTTTATCTTTTTTGGATCTGGTGAAAAACAATATTGGGATGATTTTGGATCAGAAAAATCATTAGGTACATGATACATATTATTAATATATAATAATAATAATAAACATGATGAATATATGCAAAATATTTTTAGATAAAGATTTAAATCAAGTATCAGTCGAGCTATTAGAAAAGGATCGTGAAGGTGATATTAAAATGAAGTAAATTAGTTTTAAATACTTGGCTTTCTGAATAATCAAGTTTGTATTGTAAATATTATTAATTATAATAAATGCTATTCTATTTAATTTTTGTATAGCTGCTAGGATTAATTATAAACATTATATTTATATTTAAATAAATTGTGATAATGAGTAAAGCCAATTTTCCATCATCATTATTCATGTGAAATATTTTCATAAATTTGATAACGATGATAAAAATAATTAAACAAATATGCACGTGCTAAACATGGGAAATTATGTAGAAATAATTTAAGTTTAAGACAGAAATATCCAGTTATTATTTGTGATTAGGGATTAGTTCTGTTGATACAAATGATGTAATTGTTTAACAGATTTAATAGAATGCACAAATGTGGAAAACTGTTCTGTTTAGTCCTCTTTGAGAATCTGGCACAGCACATTGCAACACAATATTAAAATAAAATAATCAAATAACAACTAGAATGAGCGTTTTTGTGAAAGATGGTGATAATGTTATAAGCTGCGGATATAGTTATGATGTTGTTGGAGAGAAAAGCAAAGGTATTTTATGCATACGATTTATAAAAAAAAATGTTAAACTTGGCCGAACGTGCAATTTTAATTTCTATTGGATAACAAAAATGCTTTATTGATTGTCGAAAACGTTTTTCATGTTTTGATATGCTCGTTATTTTTTTTACTCGTGAAAACATGGAGAATGTGGAAAGAATTTTAACCAAACTTAACGCTGTTTTGAAGCCTGATCCTCTTTATTCGCCAGTGACTATTTACTATTCCCGAAGATAAAGAAAAAACACGAATAGACAATGTATTGCCAACATTAAAAACGAAAATTTCACTTTTCCTTTTACCAAAACTATATAAAACGAATTTTCGATTCCACAAATCGCTTCCATTAATTTACAATTAAAATCATATAAATAATGATTTCTACAAATTTATTAATGTAATATTAATATCAATACGATAACGATGTATTTATCAATGAATCATTTATCTACATATGAATGAAATTCTTGAATCCGACGATGTTCACGATAAACTTTTCGATTAGAATTGGGCTTTGGCGTGAGACACGTTCAGGCGTTGCTGATGTTCTTCTGTCTTACCATCGGATACGGAATGAGGGTCACCATGAGTGTGGCAATCGTGGCCATGACAGATAAAACCACACCGGAAGAGAAAGGTATAATGGTATGTATGCGACCTTTGAGTCCTTCCTGAAATATTCAAATTTTAACAGCGGTTCAAATTTCAGACATTTGCATGGAGCAAACAAATCCAGGACGTGATTCTTAGCTCGTTCTTCTGGGGTTACATGTGCATGCAGCTGCCTGGAGGACATCTAGCGCATAGATACGGAGGAAAGCATCTCTTGGTGATGGGACTGATCGTCAATGGGATTGTAGCGCTGGTTTTACCATCAGCTTCCGTCTATGTATGTATAGATCTAATGATTAAGATCGATCGATTGTGATATTGAGATTGAAGTGTGTTTTTAGGGCGGATGGAAAGCCGTGTGTGCCTGCAGGGCATTGCAGGGACTGGGTCAAGGTTCGTTTTTGCCCAGTCTACATACTTTGCAAGGAAAATGGGCACCGATCACTGAGAGAAGCAGAATTCATAACTACGTGTACGGAGGTATATCATTAAACCAATCGTAAATATGCTAATTGTGAATCGATCATTTAATGATTATTTTTCAGGTTCTCAGTTCGGAACTGTAATTGTATTGACGTTGTCAGGATTTCTTGCAGCTAGTTCGTATGGTTGGCCATCGATTTTCTATGTATCTGGCGTTGCCTGTATTTCTTGCGGATTTGTCTGGTTCTGGTTTGGTGCTGAAAGTCCAGCAGTCCACCAGACTATTAGTCTTGATGAGAAGTATTACATTCAACAGTCGCTGGGACACAAAGACGGGGAAAAGGTTTGATTCTGTGATGAATTATTTTGTTGTATATGTGTATCAAATGATTTTCCTTATCGTTTCAGCCAAAGAAGATACCGTGGAGACAAATATTGACATGTGTGCCAGTGTGGGCTTTGACTATTGCGCATGTGGGCAGCGGCTGGGTCCACGTGACGCTGTTTACAGAGGTCCCTTCGTATCTCAACAAGGTCATGGGACTTGATATGAAATCTGTGAGACTATTTTATTGATTATTTTTTTAACCAACTTCTACGAAAAAGATCATTAATTTCGATAATTCCGAGAATTAAAATGTATAATGGTTATTCCATACCTTAACATTCTCAAGAACAAAGAATTAGACATTTTTTCAATTTATGGGAATAAATATGATGATAAACCTTAACTGTTGACATTGAGTAAGTTTGTTTGTAAGGAGAAGAAATCATAGCAAGTTTACTTTGTAACAATGGAGGAAATGTTCTTATCAATGCCTTCAAGGAATTATTAAAAAAAGGCATTAAAAAGGGTATCTCTTAAATAATGACTAGATCTTTGCAATAGAAAATTTATTGCATACATATTTTAAAAAATATTTTTTCCGCACTTATATTTTATTATAGGAGCATTTATACGTATAAAAGGCAATATATATATATATATACTTTGTTCTATTTTCAAAGTCATAATGTGTAAAACTCGACCTTGCTAAGAATATTTATATAAATATTCTATAAAAAAAAATAACCAGATATCTCGTTAGATGTTAAGTTGTAATTAGCAGAAATATAAATAGTCTCTAAAAAAAATTAAGTACATATTCCTAAATAAAAAATCCTATACCAGCAATGGTAGAAGATACATGTTCAATAGTAGCATGTCTGCAAATCTGATGTATGGCAAAAATCTTCAAGATTGGAACCTTTCAATCCAAGGAAGCTATGCATGATCACAGGTCCACTTTAGTACATGGCACACGAAGTGATTGGAAATCATCTAGAAGTCCCCTCTATGTCAAAGGCATAGCCCCACGACATCCGAACAAACACGACATCACAGCTAAGAGACGATGATGCCAACTACGAAGAGGCGGCTAAGAGGACATAGATATTATGATTGTAAAAAGAAGCCTGAGTAAAATCGTTGAATCCTTTCTCTTCAAGAGAGTCATTTATTAATAGAATCTTTTCATCGGGGCAACGCCAGCCCTTCCTTAATCTTACTCGCACTTACCGTATATATACAGCAGCATCACTGTTATTTATTGCTGAAATCTTAAAATCCGGATGAGGGCCGTCAAATTTTGTTTAAAATATAAACCCGTTCTCATCGGCGACACTAAAATTCATCCACTCGAAGGTGAATCTTTAGCAAATACAAAGTCACGCGTCTGCAAAGTGGCTCTTAATCAATGGCAATGATCAAAAGGTGGGATTCCTCCCCAAAGGTTGGACTATCTCTTTTATTCTGATGTTAGAGTCAGGCAGTCGTAGCCGGTTGTTCCCAGATTTTTTTTACTAGCCACGGTAACTTTAAGGCTAAGCTTCAAGAGTTTTACATGTTAGCATCGGCATACTGTTCTTGTGGGTACACTTGTTAGGACTTAAAACACGTTCTCTGGTCCTGTCTACGGGACTGTCTGTTATGGGACTCTCAGTGGAGGCTCGCGTTTCAAGAAAATATAAACTCCTTCTGTTGCACAGATTGAAGCGGCTCTAAGCTGGTGTTAGCAGTGTGAGTTGATCATAAGAGATGGTATTGTGTCAGACAAGCCTGACACAGACACTTCATTCGGAGCACATACGATCTTCAAGAGAGTATCAGATGTAAAAACACTTTCCCACGTTACAGTCCTCGAGTCAGTGCTAGCCCACTCGCTTCGTCAACATGAAGGACCCAACCCTTATTAGCCGGGTTAAGGTATAAGAAAACAACAAGCAATATAAATCAATATGTAAAGCCGTTCCAAAGGGTGACCTTACAGGTTACTTGATTAAAAGAAAAAAAAAACACTCAACAGAGTGTGCATAAGCTGGCAGAGCACTGGTCAAACAAGAGAAAAACTAATTGAAACTAATTGTAACCTAGCAAACAGAGTAAGCCCCCTTCAGATCTGATCCGGCAAGGGTGGAGCAAGCCTGGAGGCAAGGGTGGAGCAAACATATGGCACGGGTGGAGCAAGCCTCCACCATGGCTGCTAAGGGGAGTTTGTAGATGAGGCTTTACTGGTCTACCCGTCTACAGTGGGTAGAGATAGACCGTCCTACAGTGGGTAGAGATAGACCGTTCTACAGTGGGTAGAGATAGACCAACCTTAATCAGCAACCAACATACCTAAAATGACAGAAAGAGTACAAATGGTCCACACCTAAAAATGTCAGGGTGAGAAGTTAGGGGTAGCGAGTCTTACTCCAACCTGGCCGGCGTAAACCAAAAATACCTTATAGGCACTAACGTTAGAGACTAAGTCTTAGTGCCCGACGGGGCCAGGAGTTTGACTCACAACCGACAACAGAGCGCTTTTTTCAGGATCAAACTCCAGGTATGCGATCCCTTTTTCAGGCTAGGTCTTCCTTCAGACCTAGCCTGAAAAGGCTGTGAGTAAACGCACCGTGCTCTAGAGTCAACCATTGTCTCTTCATCCGGTTGGTGACGTCGGGGAAGAAACGGAAGCCGGTCCTCCCTTTAGACCCGCGGGTCCAGCGGTTTTGCCAGATACGTAGAGCAAAGGACTAAAGTCTATTCCTCCGTTCACGGTAGTCAACTTCTCGATGTCGGATTGTAGTACGGCTCGGTCGCCGATCAAGGGTTGCTGCCCTCGAGGGATCAGATGTAAAAACAGCTAAATGTATGATATTGTGAAAAAATAAAAAATACAAAAACTGATTTACCATATAAAAATTAATAAGATACAATTGAACAGAGTGCAGGCTCTACAATTAATAGGAAAATGATTCCCTGAATATTGCGAATTGCATAAAAAATCAGCAAAATTATCGTTGCAGTGTTAATCACTGACTACAAAGTGAAAGTAGAAAATGAACACCGAACGAACGCTGTAGATATGTAATTCCGTTAATTTATGAAAAACTGTGCAGATCTTATGTATTAATTATCTCTGCAAATACAAGACTCCTCTCTAATTCAGTAATCAAATTAGCACAATATTTCGTTACACCATATCCAACTTAGTCAATAGTGTTCTAAATCATAATTTAACATTTCGCAATAATTCTACAATCATTAGGCCAAAATATATATTTAAAACGTTGCTACAAATCCATATTAAGATATATTAAACGCAATTCTCGTTAATTAAACGGTCGTAACAGTATAATTAATTTTTAAATTTATTGCAAAAATGTGACCTGTAATTTTTGGCGGTATATCCGCTTATCTCTCCAGCGTCGTAATAAAAAAACACTCTCAACATTGTTCAATTGAAATCAAAAGCTAGATTTTTTTGCACATTTCTGATGAATAGAAATGATAAATTATTTTTTAATGTATGTATGTGCATTTTTTGCGATGATACGCTGTGATAATGCGCCATTTTTTTGCAACGGTCGTAAATAAAAGTGTTATCTATGCATGGATGCATTGTTCTTGAATTGTTTGTGTATTATTAAAGCGTGTGAATCAGGATTAAACTATTAAATAATTACTTTTGTATGATTAAAATATGATTTTTCCCAATTTTAATTATTTGCTTTCAGTAATAAATTCCTATTCATGTTTTTGCATAATTTGAATATACATATAATATTCGTTGTGCATGTAATCGCAATAATTATAATAAATTAGTAATATGCAATTAAATAATTGCACGTGCAAATTACGTCATTCGTGTTTACATCTTAATTTTATATGTAATATTGTAATAAATGTCATATATCATATATTACATGTAGTTAATACGCATAATCTTTCTCAGATGTGCATTTCCTGTACAAAATTAGCGAACTGGATTGTATTCAGACTCTCAGAAACACAGAATCTTGACCAATACTGGTATTGAACACTGAAAATTATCCTAATTATTTATACTAACCAGTGATTTCAACTGAATAAATTTGACGAAAAAATATTATTAAAATCACAAGGATGATATATGTACGAAAAAAGAAGTATTAGTTTTAGTGTATCTTAACTAGAAACTAAATTCTTCACTTTAAAATCATTAAGAATGTGTTAATAAGTTAATCATTAAAAATTTGTCGAGATATTAAAACAAAGTTGGATATCAAGGTGCTTTAACTTTAACGATAATTTGTGAAGTATGCTTAAATTCAGAAGTATGTAATTTACTGAGTTCTTATGACATTGCCAGATTGTTCCCTGTTCTTTGCGAGCCAGAAGCTTCCTATTCGTGTGAAAAAGTTATGTTTTTAACGCATTCCATCTATGGAATTTCTGTAGAAGGACACTTCAAATGCTCAAATAAGTCTTGCATCTTTATTTTCTTCTTATTCTATAATCCTATTATTCAAGATTGTGATGTTAGGTCTTTTTTTCTCTTCATCAGTGATTTCATAGTACAATCAAACCTCTCATAGTTCTTCTTGCTATAGAACGCCGTATGGCCTAGTCCCTCTTATAGTGTTTCCTTCTAGATTTCTACAATTCGCTAATTTTTAAAAGATCAAATTACATATTTCGTAAATATGCAATAAATTTTCGTAAAATAAAAGTCAATGCCCATTGTTTTTAATTTCTATAGCGTAATCCTTTTCTTGGCCTTATAGGAGTGTTGACTGTATAAATAAACATTTTTCACTCCGTGGGCCAGACGTAATGGCCCAAAAATATTTTTAGCAAACAACTACAACCAAGTTATTTTTAATTTAAAAAAATCTTTTATTGAATCGTATATCAGATCAAACCCTATAAATGCTTTTTATTCATTTTCCCAATGAATATCTCTTTTAACCTAACCGTGCCGATGGGGTATATTTATTTATATATGTACCCCAAGTTTTTGGGGTTCCGAATAGACGAGCGCGATATTTTTTCTCGCTCTTGTCTGGTACGATGTGCCAAGTGCGAGTGAAAACGTGCGATTGACACGTGTCGCGAGAATTCAGTAGGCGGCGTGTCCTCAGTCTGCTGCGGGACATCGCCGAGTGTGTGTGTCATTTACGCGTCATTTCAGTTAAAAAATCCAAAAATTGACCAAATTATGGGGCATGTCATGAATAACTGTTTTTATCCTTAGAATAATCGTTTTTCTATATTAAAAAAACAAGATATTAATGACGGATTCATCATCTCATCATCTCTAAATTCTTGGGGTCAAAGATTTTAATCAAATATGAGAGGTACTTGTTTAGATTTATTATCTCTAAGAAAGGAATGGACAAAATTCTTCATTTTCATATACAGCATGGAATGCTGAATCATGAATAAAAACATTAAGAAATGATGGCTTTAAAATGAAGGAACTCGACTTTTTAAAAGTAGATAAACCTTTGATCAAATCCTTTAAAAGGATTCTTCCCTACTTTGAGTATCTTTAACTTAGAATATAAGAAAGCAACATGAAGCTCATGCAAGTCGTGCTTTATGGAACAATGAGTAGAGAGATGTGCGAGATGCAGAATACTTCTCAATTGATCAATTTCCTATTTATTTATCTTGAGAATCCGGAGATTTATATTTAAGAGAACTGTTCATTTAAATAAAATATATTATAAACATGTCTGAACATGTTTACTAGAACAATGGAATATGCCAAGACAATGATGAAGGCTTGTATCAGCTATGACTAATATTAGATAAACACTTGAAGAACCTTTCTAGTCACCGTGAGATCATACGTTTTCTTTGTTCCAGCTTTTCAGACGCGGCCTTGTGAAGAAGCTACGATATTAATATACTTCTGATTAGATCAACTCAACTTCTAAAGTCCATCAGAAAACTTAATCTTCTAAATTGCTTTTTTTTACTCCAATTCGAACCGAAAGTTGCATTTAAATTGATCTTACATTAAGATACGCTTCTAAGCACATATCCGTAATAATATTATTTCATCTCATAAATTAAAAAAAAATATGTATATAATTAGATAATTATATTGTAGTCTTACTCAATCCCTAGAGTAATTTCATCAGATTCGATCGACGTGAATTGCTAATAATTGCAGCATTATTCTTTGATAGCCATGAAGTTTAACTTTAATGCTAAAACATTTCATTATAGAACGGAATACTGTCGGCTCTACCGTTTGTCGGAATGTGGGTTAGCGGATTTGTCTTCAGCTTCTTCTCCGACTACTTCATCAACAAGCAAATATGCTCATTGACCACTGCGAGAAAAATCTGCAATACAATCGGTAATAACATTGAAATAATTAAACAAATAATATTATTATTATATATTATTTTTTTTAGGATTTTGGGGTGTTGCAATAGGATTTGTGATCTTATCGTTTGTACCTAGAGAAAATGTCACATTAGCAATAATGATGTTGATAATATCGGCCATGTTCAAATCGGCAGCATTGGCCGGATATCACGTGAGCATTTTATTTATTATTTATATAATTATCAGCATGACCCTCTTATGAGATAATACAAATTTAACCTTTCGATTTTTAATGCGTTTAAATCAAGGATTTATTTTTTTATTATTATTATTATTATACAACTTAAGGTAAATCATATCGACATCGCGCCTAACTTTGCTGGTACATTGATGAGCATATCGAACACAGCAGCAAATTCCTTTGCTATTATGGCACCGATTACGGCCGGACTAGTTTTGACTAATGACGTAAGTATGAATACATTTGAATAATATGTGTAGCAGATGATTCTGTAATACAAATACCTCTTGTGACATCGTTCATTCGCCATAGACTGATCCAGCGCAGTGGAAAATAGTATTCTGCATATTATCGGGATTAGTTTTTTGTGCAAATCTGATCTTTGTGGTGTTTGGCTCGGCAAAAGAGGCGCCATGGAATTCGCCTGATTATTTCGACACCGAAATGGGTAATTACATATTAATATTTCATATAAAACACGACGATATTTAATCGATTATTTTTTTCAGATGAAATTTCTGCGTCTAAATTCATCAATAAATTAGAAATTAAAAATAATAATTGTCTAGAAGAGTATTAATGAATAAATATGATTCTTTTAAGCTTACCCTTTATTTATTAATTCATAAGATCAAGATGATTTACATGAAAAACAGTTCATTTATCATTTATCCATGTGATCGATTATGAATGCGCATATATTAATATAATTAATTAGTTTGATGCCTGTAAATTTATTAATAAAACGTATGCATTTTTGATGCGCTGATACACTTGTCCATGGCGTATCTTGACATTGTCAGCCATATTTGGATGGTTATTTAATTATTGGCTGTCAAAAATGCACAAAAAATATCAGCCGGACATAGACGTCAATATTTTTTTTTATTACTGAGAATGACTTAAATTACACGAAAGCACGACGTTTTGTCAATATTGAGGAAATAAGGATGGAATCGTCAAACGAGTTCAATGTCCTACCAAAATTTTTGATCCAGATCTGCTTCGAAGATTGGAAAAGCGATCCAGTTGCGGCTCGTGAAATATTAAAAATTAAAAAAGCTTATTTAGATAATATTTTATTTAAAATATAAAAAAATAAGATGAGGTAAGTTTGAGGTTAGTTTCTGTAAAATATACCTTTCGAAACACATTTAAGAAAAATAATTATGCGGTGGGACAGAGACCGCATAAAAAATTATATGGAAAATTATATTAAAATAGAAAAATAATTATATTTAAACGAATCTTTTCTTAATAATCCAGGAGCATTTTAGCACTTTAAGGACGGTAATTAATTAATGTGATTATATATTGCAGTGATGGCGAACCTATGACCCGCGGGTCAGACACTGACTCACGTAGCCTTTTAATTAACCTACGCGTTTATTTTTATGAACTATTTTTTCTTAAGTGTTTAATCGGTCAATCAATGTATTGGTAGAAATGAAGCACTTATTGAATAAAAAAAACAATAATTTTAGCCACGAGCCGTCACTGCTTATTTTATATTAAAAAATCCATTTAAATTGAAATATAAATTGTATTCTATTTTTTTTTAATTTCCTTGTTATTTATATATAGAAAGTTGTATAATTCCATGTTTTTCATTTTTCTCGAATAACTCTTTTAATATAAATCCTACATGTCACAAACTTTGTATATTTGTATAAAAAAGTCCAATATTATAAATAATCATCGTCTGTCTTATTGTCTGCAATTGCGAAAAAAAAACACAATATTCAGAGTGGATTTTAATTTTTCTCACAATGTAAATACACTGAATTATATTACGAGAATTTTCTTTGTGCTTTTAGTTTCCTTCTAACAATATTATTTTTATCCTGCTTTGTAACCTGCAAACGTTAAATAAAAATCGCATAATTGTTTTATCAAGCCTTTTATGAGATATTCACCTCTTGCTTTGTTTTTTATTTAATTTAAATAATTTTGCATGGATTTCAATTAAAATTGAGGACAATGGAAACGTAGGATGATTTTAAACGCTTAAGTCAGGCCTGGGCAATTTTTTTGATTGAAATTTCGCATCGAGGATTTAAAATGAACGGCGGGCCGCAAAAAAATATATATATCATACGAATATGACTATCGAACCGCGGTTTGGGCAGGCCTGATCTATATTAATTTTAATTGCAAAACGCAGTGAAAGACTACAACCTTTCGATTGACAGGTTTCAGACAGTTTATCCTCAGTGTCAACTTTAATAGCATAATCATGGTAATAAATTAGTGTAATAAATATAATATCCGATTCGATATCCTGCAAAACAGTTTTTTTTTTTAAATCGATCACAGTTTTAATCGAACGTAAAATCGTCCATGTCCATTATTATAGACGATTATTTTTTTTATACTCGGTTACAAAAAAAGACGCTTTGTTATAAAGCTATTATTATTGTAAACAATAAATAATTCGCTCCATATGTCGCATCAGTGTCGATTAGTCAATGCTCATCTACATTTATATATCGCCTCGGATTATTATGCCTGTTGAATTGTGGCATCTTAGAACCTGTCAAACGCGTTAAATAAAAAAAATATTCTTTATGTACTAATTTTTAAGTCCTAAAGATGTATTTATGCATCAAATATATATTATGAATTAAATAAGACGCTGTAAACGATTATAACGAAATCATATATTCAAATATTAAACTGTTGTTGTTTGATAATCTAGCGACTGGATGTAGAGATGTGTGAGTCAATCATCGAATTATCAATTAACATGTTAGGTTTAGTGCAAATATTTGGGACATGGAAATTCCTACTAGAAATTAGTCACATCCCGAGAAACAGGTTAGAAATAACCGTTTTCATTAAAAAATATAAATAAAAAAAAATGAATAATATTTTTGTTTTCATACAAAAGCAAGAAGCATAACCCACAGCCTCCTTAATAGATAAAGCTGCAAATATAGAAATGACTTCCTCTAAGTCAGGTCCCATGGTGACCTGGCGGTCTCGGACTTGCCTCAGTGCTCGAAGGAGCTCTAAAGCAAGAATAGTGAGTGAAAAAAATACATAATACGATGAATATCTCAGAATGGCGGTGAATAAATGCCGTTGCTTTATAAAAAGCTAGGGCGACAAAGAACTTAACTACATTTTCCTCGTGAAGAGGAAAATCCCAAACCCCAAAAATACCCAATAAAAGGACAACAGCGTCATTAGTGCTACAAATACATATAAATTCGACTTTTTGGGCTTCGTCTTGAGAAATTCTCATCACATACATAGCACCTTAGTCGTACGAGTGCTATACGGATGCATTGGTTCGGAGCTGTTCGAATCAGGTTCCATTATATGGGCGCCTTATGACGCCTCAAATTCCCTCAGAGTAGAGAAGATGCAGAAGAAATTTCTTAGGTATCTCTACCTGAGGACAGGTGCTCTCAGAAACTCTTCGGTAACCAGAGCTATTACTCTACTCAATCAATTGGCCGAATATGTAGATATATTCGTTGTCAAATATAGCCGTTTTGTTGATATTTTATAATTCTTTTCTTCTCTTTATTGTAATATATGTTGATATTTTTTTTTTTCATGTTATTTTCATGTTTGATGCGTGATTGGCGACCTGGGTTATTCTGTAATGCCATCACGCATTGTCTTTATAAATAAATAAATAAAAAAAACACTGCGCTACAGAAAGTAACGTGAAACTATTACACCATCGTTCTAAGAAAACTCATGACCGAAAAAAAATTGAAAGAATTAGAGTTATTGTCAGTTGTTATTATTGTCATCTGTTGACACGAGCCGATCCAAGCCCGAGTCAGATGGGTTTGAATTGGACTAAGGCTGTTTGTCCATAAGATCGATATCCTGGATGTTAGAAAAGTTCACTGAAGAGGCAACGGATATTTCAAAACTAAGAAAACAACGTTTGTTATGGTGACCCAGTGAACAGCAACCATTGAGGAGTGGTCTTCTTAGGAACACCACAATTGCTGAGAACACTAATTGGAAATAAACTTACTAGCAACCGCACAATCCATCTAAAGTTTAATTAAACAATATCGCAAAGTTTTCACCTTTAACTGGAAAAAACATTTTCCAACCTAAGATAGGCCGATGGATGCTACATTAGCTAGCAGTCGGCGAACAAGATATGGCCAATCCTATTCAAAAGAGAAATGTGCAAATAATAAATTAGGACTCAAGATTAATATGATAAAAATCGAAAGAGACGATTAGCTATTCATATTAGCTAATCTTCTGGCTCTAAAGAAGGTTGAACATTTTCGACATCTCAGATCTCTACTTCCGTGTAATGGAAATTTCAAGCCAAACCTAAGAAAGGAAATGTCAAAGCTATTGATAATAAAAAAAAAACAGGAACATATCCAAAATAATTAAAAACATCTGATGCAAAGTCTGATATTCTCCGTTTTTACACACGGCATAGAAAACTGGTCAATAAAGAAGAATAAAAAGAAAAAAATGATGCCTTGAAATATGGTTTTGACGAAACAGACTCTCAACTATTTGCGTTAAAAGGATTCTTAGTTACAATGGACATCTCGCTAAAAGAAACCATAGAATGGAGAAGCTCGTCGCACTTGGTAACGTTCATTTTTTCACCTTCAGTCTTTTAACCTTTTTAAGGATGACTTTTTATTCCTGTTTTATCTGTTGTTTAAAACAACAATAACTTTTTTTTATATTTTCAATTGATCTCAAGCCGCCCGCGAGAATAATATACGCTGACTTTATGTAATATTATTGTTATTATTTTAATAGTTTATGGATCCAACACACACCCAAAAATGCAAATCGATCAAATAAAAAAAGCAGTCTGCAAATAATTTATTGTCCATCATTATGTAAAACAGGGCATGTTTTTAATAGATAGGTATTTTTTTCTTATTTGTTTTGACCTCATTCAATAATCAGTGTTAAAAAATTAAAAGATATATTTTCTTGGATCGTACAAAATAGGATGTATACTTTTGTTTTTTACTCATCTTTGTAATTACACCTAGGCCTCGTATAACACGGTTATATGGTTTCTAAAAAACACCGTGTAATACAAATCCATGTTATACGAGGTATGAAATTCATATAAAATTAGGGTTTGGGTTCCAAAAAAAATATCAAAGTTAGTTATTTTCATTTATTTTTTTAAATAAATAATCGAAACAATATGCATTTACGTATTTATTAAAAAAAAAAACATTAACAACATATAATAGATCAGTCATTCAACATCGCTATCACTTAC
>JAGXCT010035891.1:28886-49363 GCA_022495035.1 Philopotamus ludificatus | reverse complement strand
AAAATTGAGAATACCAGACTCTGCACTAAACGTTTTTTTGGCTTTTTGGATATCCTTCTGTTTTTCTAAATCGATGATAGCTTTGACATTCCGTTACTCGTAAGTAGTGATCCGAGATAAAGAAATTCTTCAACCCTCTTCAGATCCGGAAGATTAACGGATCTGACTAGCTGATTACTCCTGTCGACGATCATCAGCTTAGTTTTAGTAATGTTGATCTCGAGTCCTAGTTTTTTACTTTCACAGAACTTTTGTGAGCTGATCGGCCATTTCTTCTTCGTTTGTGGCTATCAATTTCGTATCGTACACATATCTAATCTTATTTCATATATTCGTAATTTAAAATGAATGAGAGTAAAGCGAAGATTCGTCCAAAAATGGTCAGAATGGAAAGGGTTAATAAAAAATCAGCATACAACGTATGATATTTGGAGTTGGGCATCTTATACTAAAATACAATTTATTAAACAAGATTTCTACAAAAAAAAATCGTGATTTTTTTTTGATCTTCTAAATAAAATTGTTAAATGATAATGATGAACCTTTAAATGATTAAAAATTAGTTACCATTTTGTTAAAATTGCGCCACGTAAAGCCTCCATTAACGTGAGCGGGGATTTCTAAGGTAAATGTCAAGTCTGCAATCCTCAATTACACTATTTAAATGTAATAGCTCAATCTATGCAGATATTACGTCATTATATAACAATTCGCATACAATGGATCGCAATCGATATATTCTTCAATGGCAAAATGTGACATTGCACTAATTTACTAAACAATTCGAAAATCTTATGGCATTTCCGATCAATTCCAGATGCTAATTAATAAAAAAATGATCAACATGTGTTTTTCCAACCGCAAAATTTGAATAGAAATAAACGCATGGTGTTTTTTTTTATTTTTAAAAAAAATATTTTATTTAAAGTTTTTATACATATTGACGATACCGAGAATGATCTGTTCGTATATTTATATATATTATCCTCATGTATTTGAATCAGAAACTCTCATATATTGTTTCTTAGAACTGTGTCCTCAATAAAGATACTTTATGTCAAAGAAATATGCATTAAATTATTAATTTTAATTAAAATAGCTATAATAAGATTATATTCGAATCTCCATTGTTTGATGTACTCCAATAAAGTAGTAACATTAATCGCATGCACTCTGGACACGATTCGTTTGCGCATGTACGTCATGGGTGCCGCACTTAAATGGTCAAAGAAGATCAGTACTACATAATAAATTAATAATAAATTATTAAAAACATATATTAATGGTCTTCCTTACGATACCTTCAGCTATATACCTGAAGCATTGGAGAATCGTCGACACACCGGAGAACACGTCAAGGGATCATTTGGCGCGGGGTTAGACAGAGACAGGATACGCTAGAAGGGGATGGCGACAAAACAAACCGAAAAATAATTAAATTATATGTATACACTCATAATAATATATTATTATTTCAATGTCCTTCAACCTTTTTTGACATATCGAAACTGGTTTTATTTTTTCAATAAATCTAATATACACCAATCTCTCGATTAACACTTTATGGCCGCAAGGTTTTACATCAAACCTAGTCTGTGGTCCGCATGGTTTCATGTAATGATAATCCAAGCTAACATGCACGTGTATCCATCTGTGGTCAAATAGTAGAATTATATTGTGCATCGTTTTCAGAAAAAAAAGGCAAGTGGGGGTATGGCTCTCAAGACAGAAGGCGTGAACGGCTCATAACGCTTAACTACAAAATCACGCCTTTTGGCGTGAACGGCTCATAAAGTGTTAATCCAGTAAAATTACACAAAAAAGACGCAGAACATAACAAAATCAAAACATTTACAAAACATGATATTCATGTCAGCAATGTCATTAACTTATGATGGAATATTACGGAATTATTTTTTACCTTTAATAACTAATTGTGATGTTTTAAAAAGTTACATGTTTTTTTGTTTTTTAACACTTTCGCGGACACTTGTAATGATGTAATCGCATGCCCCAGGACACTTATTAATGACACATAAAAAATAAAAAGTGAATTGGGTTCAGGGGTTCTCAAACTTTTTAAAAAAAATAAATATATTATTCTATACCAAAATTTTTCGACATCATATCAATAGGAGCTAAAAAAAATTGAAATTTTGCGTAATTGCAAAAAGCATATTGATGATTGATGCATAATTTAGAATTAGGCTTTTTTTGTCCTCTAATTTTATTTTGATGAATAAATATTATCAATATACAGTCAGCCCTCCTATAGCGTTCCCTCTAAAACCTTACTTTTTACAAAATTCCTTGTCAACTAAAGAGCACCTTTATTTCGCTCGGAAATGTATTATAGATTTACGAAATATCTGAATTGACCTTAAAAATATTAGAATTTTTGTAGAAAACAGCGATTTATAGGAAACGTTATAGGAAGGTTGACTGTACAATATCATACTTATATGTTTTATTTTAGGATATTAACCGATCCGTCACGGCGGCTCGAAACCAACCGCGTCGTCCGAATGGGGTATATTTATAATGAATAAAATCTAAAATAGACCTTTACTATAGAATAAATATTTTATAGTAATCAATATGACGCGTAAACGACGCGCACACCCGGCGATGTCCTGCCGCAGATTGAGGACACGCTGCTGATATACCAACCGCCAAATTCTCGCGGCACGTGTCACTAGTCACTAGTATACGTTCACTAGTATACGTTTTACTCGCAATTGACATATTGTACCGGATGTGAGCGAGAAAAACATTGAGCCCGTGGCTATAAAAGCGAATATTGTTGTTTTTAATTTATTTTCCGCAATTGCGGACAATAAAGGTCAATGCTTATTTATGCGCAGGGGAAATGTTACCCCATGAAATGTGAAAATAAAATGGCCGCCAATTACATACGTTTATATTTTTAAACGGTTTTGTTGCCGTTTTTTTTTTAAATAAAAACTGCGTATATCGTTTAATGAATAATGCATTAGATATACACAGCGATGAAGATTATATAATTTAGCCGATATAATATTTTTTGCAAGATGAAATTTGCATATTTTGATTAGCGACTATTTGGATATACAAAAAAAGTGTCCAGTAAATAATAATTAAAGATTTGCATACGGACAGTGCTCGATATACGGCCTTCGAGACATATTCCGAGTTTGAAACTATAGCAAAAAGATGTTGTTATTTTAATCATCCCGATTGATGATTGCCACAAGGTTGCCAATATAATAAACATGAGAGTCGTATGCAGACCGATACTTGAGGTCCATTAAATCCGGATTTGAATCCGTTCAATGTCCACTCACCTCTCGGGTCATTGAACAAAGACGTTATTAAAAGAAATGGTTGTCTATTTAATTTTACTAATTATTATTGTGATTTATTATATCCGATTTTTCTTCGCCATTAAGTTTAATAATAATGAAAAAAAAACATCACGATTGGACTGTATGCATAGATTCATCACGTATCGATCGTGATTCATGGAAAAGAATATAAAAAGAGTGTTTCATGAAACAATGCAACTGTTACTAATACTTAAAACGCGTAATTATGCACACCAATCATGTTTTTTATGCAATTATCCGAATACATAGCGAATCCCATAACGAAATATAAAATAGTGGATGCGGCCTTGACTGCTATTCGCGTACGTACCAAAATAAAAATAATAGCATATATCCTGTGGAATCTGTGTCGACGATTGTTGACATTTGGACACAGAAAAGAAGTGCAAATGCGTTTTTTGCGCGATGTTTATCAATTTTTATGAACAATTTTTTTTAATTAAATGTCAACCGTCGTTTAATACAGCAATTATGCAACGGAGGCATTGACGTTGAGCCGAGTCGGCAATGAACTGTTGTGATATTACATAAATGTATGCAATAATAATTGATTTGCGAATATCTGCGTGGGAAAATCGCACATAAACATTGTTTCATATAAAAAAGATGATATGATATAATAATAATAGAGATGGTCAATTTTTTGCGAGTATATACCAAAAAAAAACGATCCTGTTTCGATAAGATTACGTAAGAAAAAAATTGGCAACCGACCTTCGATGCCATAATTTCAGAGCCCAATTAGCCGAATGTTTCCGGAATCTAAAATTTTAGTGAATGCATGCAATTTTCTATAACGTTCAATCGGTCGTATAAAATATAAATCAAGATTATGGTACTTCCTGGTCGCGGATGATCAGATTGTTTCATGTTGTTGATCTCAATGCCAAATTTGGCGTTTAAAAAATGTATATGGCTAATTGAACGGAATCACAATAGATAAATCATTTATTTCATTCGACGATGATAACGGGGATTCCAATTTGATACGTACTATGGGGAAATACGTCTGTCTTGCAAATGCATAAAATTGCAATGACGATAAAACAACACGTGTTTGATAAGACGACTCTTTGTGTATATTCCTTATTGTAAATAATGTTTCTTAACCCATTAATGCTTGAGGTTGGCCGATATACCAAATTATTTCAGTTTCCTCTCGGACATTCTGAAGTTTTCAGTGTATTTTACTAAAAAAAATCACTGAAAAGTTGATACTGGATACTAATTTTAACCTAGCCGACGAGATAACAGTTAACACTCAAGGACCCGGTCCCGCGTTAGTGCGGAAATTTTCGTAAACGGTAAAACACCCGCTCCCGCACTAACGCGGGTTCACACGAAACATGCTATCTAATGCGCTACAAAGGAAAACTTTTCTTTTAAAGTTTACGACTGGATACAGTTTGTTCTTGCTCTGCATGCCCTTTGTAAAATATATGATAAATGTATTTAGTTATGATTAAAAACTGTCCTTGAAATAATAGATTATTTAGATCAAAAACTTTCCAGTACTTACACATCGACTGTAACGAATTTAAGGTTTTTGTTTCCATTCAACAAAATAACTTTTTTGGAATATTTATGTGCCACAACCCGTCACATCCTTTATTACAAAGCTAAAATTACCTACATACTACATAAAGATATCTATTTGTTTTTTATCGTCTAAAATACAATAAATCATCATTTTCACAGCTCGAAAATTTTATTTCTTATCTAAATATTCTAATAATCTAATATAAGTATACTATACGTATAATACTTCTCTTTTGGCCAAATTATCTCCAAAAGGAAAAAAGTTATTAGCATTTTTTACAGAGCCGCGCAAAATCGCAGGATCGATAAAAAGATGCGGGTTTGGGTGTAAGTTTCGCCTGAAAACAGCGAGTGCTTGAGAGCCTTTGACTCTTTTAATATACATCCTACCAGTCACAATTTTTTTGTAATTATCTAAAAAAGACTAAAGAATAAATATTATAAATAATCGTTGTCCTTTATTGTCTGCAATTGCAAAAATAATTAAAAACAACAATATTCGCTTCTGTAGCCACGAGCGCGATATTTTTTCTCACTCGCATCTGGTACGATGTTGCCGAGTGCGAGCGGAACAATGCGATTAACACGTGCGGCGGGACGTTTCAGACTTCAGTTCAGAGTGTGCTTGTCGTTTACATATTGATTAGTTAAAAAAAATATCTATTTTATTCTTAGAGTAATCTATTTTTAAATAAAAAGTAAAGATATTGAAAAATTGTTCATCAAAATCATGCTTACTGTTTATTTTCCATTATAAATAGACCCCCTTTGGACGACGCGGTTGTTCGAGCTGCCGTGGCGGATTGGTTAAACGATAAATTATTTAGATAGATCCAGGGGGAAGTTCTCAAATTATTACAGAACTTAAAAAGTCATTGAATCTTTTTAAAGATTTAAAAAAATATATTATATAATAAAGGATGCTGTATCGAATATGATCCAGAACGTTACACATGTTTGACTGGGTGAAATATTTTTTTAAGTAAAATACAGTCAGCCCTCCTATAACGTTTCCTCTAAATTGCTTCTTTCTACAAAATTGCTAATATTTTCGATGTCAAATTACATATTTTGTAAATATGTGATACATTGCCCAGCGAAATAAAGGTCAATACTCTTTGGTTGACAAGAATTTTGTAGAAAATAGTGATTGAGAGGAAACGTTATAAGAGGGCTGACTGTACACTGAAATCTTAACTTCGGAATGTCCGAGAGATAACTGATATAATTTGGTAATTCTTTTAGGTATAAAAATTATGAAGCCACAAAATCACTGATACAACCTAATATACAGTAAACTCTCCAATAGCGCCCTCTGCTATAAAGCGGCGAGTCCCTCCTATAGTTATATCTTCTAGATTACCGTTTTCTACAAAACGTTAAATTCTCGAGGTCAAATTACATGTTTCTTTAAATATGTAATAAAATGCCGCACGAAATAAAGGTCAATGCCCTATCGTTGACAACAAAATGAAGCACGTGCGAATGAACAAACTAAAAATAGAACAAAGTCATTTAAAATATGTGAATATAGAAAAAAGCCTAACCCAAAATTTGGTATGGTTACCTAGTCTTCTATATGGCGGGTTTTTATACCGTGGTCCCTATCTCGGCGCTATAAGAGGGTTGAATGTATTTCTTAATGTAATTTCAACAATTATTAAAATAAAAGATATCTGACTAATTATATAATATGAATTCCTATTTATCTAATAAAATTTATCTAATTAATAAATTGAAAAAAATATTTAATACCACTGATTGTCCACTCCTGTTCTACAAGATTTGATGAAAAAAAATATACAAATAACGTTATTATTTATTTATAAAGGTAAACACTACTCCTGAAAATAAAAAAAAACAAGTTGAGATTTTGTCAACATTGAGAAGATGAAGACAGAATCTTCAAAGAAGCCGAACGCCATACCGAAATTTGCATTTTATACAATTATATATTAATATTATTATTATTTAATATTAATATATTATATATTAATAATATATAATTAATAATATGTATGTAATATTCTATTGTCTATTTTTAGTTTTTTAGTATGTAATATTAAATATTAATATATTAATAAATATTCCGCGTATTTTTTAATCAAACCTCGTATATTATTCTCACTCGTATTAATATTATAATAAAAAATAAACGAACAATGTCAATTATACGGAACGAAATATTTGCACGTCTTGAAAATATTTATGATATATTTTCATATCTAAAAATAAGTTTTCTATGAGCTAATTATTAACATTAAAAATTTAATAAATAGAAAAAAAAAATATTATTCAAGATAAATATTTAATATATTATATGAGCTGTGTAAGTATTAAAATTATCGGAAATTTTCAGGGTCAACAATTAATTGAAATAAATAAAAAAAAGTTAACATATTACATAATGCAGTATTACGTACTAATGGCGGTTTTATAATCATTTTACACATCACTAACACAATGCTGTTAATTATAAATATTAATATATCTGTATTTAATAATATTAGACTAAAATTACACTCAATACGCATCTGAAAATATTAAGTGAAGTTAAAGCGAAATTAAAAATATGTTATTAGATAATATATATTAATATGTAAAATATATTGTTATTATACATTTCTTAACCTAAATCCTAGAGTATATTTATAATTCATTCGTATGTGCCAACAAATTTAAAAATAGTTTCCTAGCTGTTTGAAAGCTAAAAAAAGTTAGAAATTCTATTTCCGATTACCTGACATAGTGTCCCGTTTATCCGAATACATTCGGTTGTTTTAGATCCCCCTTAAGTCCGAAAACTAAAGATTTAGAATAATAATAAAATATTTTTTATATCTAATAGAACGACATTTGTACGGATTATGAAAATTCCTCGGGACTTCAGAAAATGTGATTGGTCAGACGTTACGTGTTCTCTATCTTTTTGTAGAGAAGAGACGTGGATGTTTGCAGATAAGGTGCATAAATAAGGATTGTGAACGGTCTGGGTGTCGATTAAGTGTCGTGGATAACATCAAATCTACGTGTAAAAGAATAACGAATCAATCCTTCCCACATCCGAGTATCGGCACAGCCTCTATAATGAGCCAACTTTGGGGTCTCAGCTGGGGATCACACTCGTAATAAAAGAGCATAGTAAACATGGAGACCCCCATCAACATTTTGACCACAGGATTGTGGACACGCATCTTCTGCGGTTTGAGAGTTGGATAGAGAGGGACCAGGACTGTAGAAGATGGCATAGTGCCCCTGGATGACAGGTACCCGTATTGAGTTAGGGGGATACTCAGTATTTCCTAAAATATGTAAAAATTTTCTCTCATTCTCCTAGGTTCGAGATTCAAGGAAGATGTGAGCCCGGATGACCAAGGTTCAAGAACTCGTTCATCAAAATCATGCTTGGGGTTTATTTTCCATTATAAATAGACCCCCTTGTGTAGCGGTTTAAAGGTAGCGGTAGCGGACGACGCGTTTGTGTAGAGGTTTAAAGGACGATTTTTTTAGAGCAGTAACTCGCATCTTTACAATACATAACACGAAGTCAAGACAAGAAATAAAATACTCTTTTACCTGGTTTTCTACTATATTTGTATCATATATGCTCCATAGATATGTAAAGGTAACAATCAGATCTGTAACAAATTTTACACGAACCTCCTAGCACAACACAGCTAAATGATATTAACCGATCCGTCACGGCGGCTCAAAACCAACCTTGTGCTGAATATAAATATGTGTACACCTATCCCTCGATTTACACGGAAATTTTTTTACACGTTTTCGCTTTTACACGGTTTTTAAAAAAAAAGTTGAAAATAAATGTTGAAAATAATCAATAATAATAATTTTATTTGTTCGTGCGCCCACTGTAGGTATGCATTCCACTGTAGGTGTGCATACCACTGTAGGTATGTCTCTTCCCGCCATTCGGCGTTCATCCTTGACTTGAAAATGGAGAAAAAGTAATAGATGTTAAGTGATTATAAACATAAACAGCTACAATAAGAACCATTAAAAAAAATAAAAACTCAATTAGAAAGAGTGTAGCAGCTAACACTACGAATACGAGCACAACTTCATATATCAGAGATATTGCAATGGAAAACATTACTATTGGAAGATTACCATCCTCTTCTTTATCTGAAAAGAAGCAGGCTTTCACAGCAAGTCATGCTTGGTTCAAAAGATTCAAATCAAGACACTCTCTACATAGGTGAACTGGCATCTGGCGATATAGATGCAGCGCAAGAATATCCAACAAAATTTGCTGAAATTTTTGCCATCAATTCATATACTCCTAATCAGGTTTCAATGCTGATGAGTAAGGGCTATTTTGAAAAGGTTTAATTAACAAAAGAATATAATTTTTATTCTTAAAGAATAATTTTGTAAGGTTATTTATGCATTTTTTAAAAAAACAACTCAAATTATGCGGGGTTTTTGTGTACTTTTCGATTTCACGCGGCTTTACACTGCCATACAATTTCGATTTACACGTTTTTTCTCAGAACCCATCTACCGTGTAACCGAGGATAGGTGTATTATAATTGTAATAATATTATTGGCAACAATCTTAATAAAACCATAAAACATTTTTTTTTGGGGCGGGTGGGGAATTTCTTTCAGATTTAGGGGGCCGTGACATGAAAGTAATTGGGAAGCACTGCTTTAGAAAGCTACTGTTTTTGCGACAATGATACGAGTACATAACCCACTTTAATGATGTCGAAAAAAATTAACATTTTTCCTCTAATTTTATTAACTCTCAATAAATTCGAAACCGTACAAATGTCAATCTTGACAATTATATTTAAACACTCCTGCACACTAGATCGAGAGTATCCGACTGTATCTGCTATTTTTTAATAGATTTGATAAAATTTGCTCCATTCTGTAAATCCTCATTTAATACTTTCACTACTCTCTCACGTCGAGGTTTATTTTTAAGCCAAAATTACCACTTCCTAATTGATTAAACTATTGCCGACACTGTGACATAGTCAATTACAATGATGAACCAAAAAACCCACTTAAAAAATATTTCTAGATTTAAATCGTTGAAACCATAATTGACAACTCCATACTGTTAACACTTGCCAATATATTTCTATAATAGCTGTTATGTCCTTGCTGGAGATCAAGCTTCGATAAAAAAAGAAGGAGACAAAGTCTGATATGTCGTTCGTCAGTTTTGGGGTTTTCATCTTATACTTCTATTATAATTGCACGATTTCAATCAAATCCCACACATGTGATAGAATACCATATTTTTTAAAAAAAATCAGAGTAAATCCTTTGTTCGATACATATTTATTTTTATTTAATAAATTGCACATTGCAGTTTAATGCTCGGAAAGCAGTAGGAATACCAGCATTCAGATTCTTCTCGTTCACCTTGGTTATGTGTGCTTAAGATATTTTATTTTATTTTTGTTTCCTCCGCCGCTTTTTCATTTAGAGCGTTTCGAATAATATTATTGCGTGTTTTTAAAATGATTTTTTTCAGTGTTGCAACACTGAAAAATAAATCGCAAACCTGTTATGCTATATTTAATTGATGTATAATATAATAAAAATACTTCGTTTAATTTTCATTGTCGCACGTTTTATTTTTAGACGACCATAAATAATTCAACCGACGTCAGATGGGTCGCATCGAACAGGTTATCTGATTCATTCCGTCCAAGATTTCCACACGTTCATTTACGCACAAGCGTCGATTAACCGGTTAACTAACGCTTGATGAATTGCGGTTTCGGTAGAAGACGCCCTGTCAATGGATATGACGTCGTTTCAGCCAAAGCTCTGGCGAAATAATTGAACTGTGACGATGCAAAAGGTCCCCATGTCAATCATATACGTATGTACATATACATATATGACAATGCAATTTGATGAAAAAAATATATTCGAATACAACAAATGCATATGTCATAATGCAATACATTTCGAAATCAATGCTAACAAATGAATTACAAAAAAAAAAAAATATATATTATTTGATTTTTTTTTATGGAGATGTAGAGATGCTCTGTGTTGTTGTTACTGGTTTTATATATGATAATTTCATTTAAAGTCAGGTTAAGTCGTAAATATCACATCTTTTAATAAATAAGGCTACATTCTCAAAGATTAGCTAAACAAATATTATTTTTTCCTCCTTCTGTTATCATAAAATTAACATATGGATGTTAATTACATGGTTTACGGCATAAAAAAAGGTCATATCGATATTATGAAATATTCAGAATTACATCATTGCAATCATTGCATATATAAAACATGCGACGGGAGGTCAACGAGTCTGCAGAATGAAAGGAAAGGGGGAAGAGGAATCGATTCACAAAAAAAACATTGATTAGAAATAGTGAACAATCGTAGATTGAATAGTTGTTTGAAGTTTTATATCCGCTTTTTGTTCGATTTTATATCTCTCGTCATAATAACTTTCTAAATATGTATTAGTAATTAAAAAAATATGACATATCATTTACATGATTATTAAAGTTTGAGTGATATAATTTGCCCGTAGGGGATCTCCCAATGCATTGTACGTGAACGTGATTTATTATAAACGGGTCCAGTGCCTTAAAGAGATTCTCGACAGCATTCCCTTTCTCTGGGGAATCCCAGGGACCCGCAAGCACAACGAACTTGCGTATGTAGAACCACTATTTATTAAATACGCACGTGCTTTGCAATGTTGGCCCGTTGACGTCAATCTGCAACAAGGAAAATACCGGCTTTGCCTTTCTCAATTAATTCAATTGACCCATGTCACGAGACCATGGGACCCCTTCGGCTATTAATATACCGAAGAAATCAACAGATGAATCACAGAGTTTAATTTTAATCTCGGCATAACTGAACTGAATACTCGAAATTACATAACGGTTACGAAATGCATCCAAAAACAACGCTTCGTTCGCGTTTTGCACGACTGTTGTCATCTGAAGGTTAGATCGCATTAGCAGGAAATGTTATTCGCAAATATATATACGAAAGTCCCAACCGCAGAATGGTGATTCATTAATTTGGGAAATATTTAGACATAAATATATTAGATGAGAAAAAACCAACATTTATTCAGTCTGACTAAGATTTAGTCAACGTTTATTTCGTATACGAAGAGCTTAGATAACCTGGAGGACAACCAGCGAAATCCTGGCCTCAGAGTTGAGCTGGACGCTACGGATCTCTGTTAGTGATCACGTAGTGTCCTTCAGGCCTCAGATTAGAAGGCCGCTTAAATAATTATGTCAATATTAATAATAAACTATGCATATACGCATACTATTTATAGCATTATTCAAATAACTCAAACGTTATCAAAACAAATTCAAAATCGCCATTATGTATATTTACGATCGCTGTTTTATTATGTGTTTTTAATTTATCAATTTGATGAGGGCAAATAGCAAATATTGTTTTAATCTTAATAGATTCGCTAATCACAAGAATGACAGTGAAAGTAAGGTGATATGGTCGTATATTTTGTTGTTTGAATTAAATAAAAACAAATGAACTTTTCAAAAAATAAACTCTGACCGATATATTCGTAAATATTTCTGTGATTTTTTTTTGTTGAATCGATTGAAATGTGTTCTTGGAATCTTCAAATAAATATTAATGACAGCTAAAATACTTTTTGGTTTTTATTTCTGATTCGATTCTTTGTAGTTATATTTTAATTCTCGTGCACACGTTTATTATGCATTTGATTATAATGGACTTTATTCGGATAAAAAAATATATGGATTTTTAAATGAATACAATAATAAATATATTAAAAACATGTTTTTGAAACTGAATGAGATGATTTTCTGCGCGTTAATTTGAATTTAAGCCCCCTAGCGGGATCTAGTGGCATGATCGAATCACTAGCGCCACGATGCAAAGGCGTCCCGCAGGTGGTCAACCCCTGTCACTCTACCCCCGGCGGTCATGATGTTACGTTCCCGTCGACTTTGCCACCATGACGACTTTGGATATTTCTTCTCGTCTTCCCCGTGGCAATCCTCATCTAGACCCTAATATTTTTATTATATCTATTTACAATTGACAGACACGTAGCACGAGTAATTTATACCAGACGACGCAAAAAAGGAGACCCTGCAGATCCTTAGGCACCGGACCCACGCTGTGGCTGTCACTGTCTAGGACACACTGGGGAGACTTCCCGATCGCTATCGTCTACGCACGATGATCAGCATCCCACACTATGTAGAAACACTTAGCCACCGCTAGGTTGACCCGGCTCCCTAGCCATCCAAAGGCAAATGCCGGGATAGTACCTTAGCCGTTTCCCATCACATTACTACTTCCTACAAACTCGCCCCGTCCTTCAGTTTCCAGGCCATAGTGGCAACGAGGAAACTCGTTCGGATGGAAGCAATGCCACACCCGGCGGCTGTTTTAGACTTATCGTTAAGGCGTGCGATATTGGTCTGCCGGTCCAAAGAGGGGACCGCCCCTCTGTAAGGCTAGTGAATCAATCTGCACCAGGATTATGTAGCTGTTATAAACCGGCGTAGTCCGTCCGTATCATTTCTGGGCTCTCGATGTTCTCGAGTGCGCCCCTATCCTTCTCACGTAAAGTAGCTCTTAGAACATTCTCCCACTCCGTTTAAAGTCAAGCGGCACATTTCGAATACCCCCTCTCCATTCAATAACAAGCGGTGTATTCTTAAAACCCAATTTATTAATCCCGTTTTAAACGTTCAAATCAGATCAAGCCTTACTCTCATATCGAGATGATCTCTCCAGTACCAAAGGACTCTTTGGGAACCTCTACTCCAACATCCAGTACCAAAGGAATCTTTGGGAACCTCTGCTTCAACGTCCAAAGGAATCTTTGAGACATCATCATATACATTGGCTCGCGCCGTCATGGCAGCCACATCTCCGTGATTTCTCTCGTACCGGAGATACGTCTCCGGGATCTTCATCATTATCTCGTACCAGAGATACGTCTCTGGAATCCTCATCATCATCTCGTACCGAGATACGTCTCTGGATCTTTACCACCGTCTTCCGAGATACGTCTCTGATCCTTTTCATCACACCTATCATCGAACTGCACGACACCTCGCAAATCTCTTCAATAACATCATCTACAAACAAAGCGTGTTTCACTTTGTCTCGATCTTCGAAGCGCGATCGTCAACTACCGGACGATCGAACGTTTTGGCGCCAGCGGTCGTGTACCTTTTGATACGCGAGCTCGGGTGCCTTAACATTGGAGGTAGCGACGGGTTCCATTTATTGGACTACTGTCGCGTCCCCTAACATTTGGTGGCAGCGGTGGGTTACCTTTTCGGTACTACTGTCGCGCGTCCCCTAACATAGCCAACTAATGTTGTTCTTGGCGTGCTCCGAAATGACGGACCCCCAACAACGACGAACACGCGAAGAATGGCAAAGTAAAAGCCATACGAAATCATCATCATGTTCATCCAGAAAAGGTATTGTAACGTCGGAGGAATGCTGGAAAATCGGTTTGGTTGGTCTATGACATATGTAGAACAATTCAAGATGCATGGGTGACGACATATTCGCTTTTATGGAAACATTAACCCGAATATGGTTCTAGAAGGATCCCGGCTCACAAAGTGTTTGATATACTACGCATCAAAATTCGGTACTGTTTCATACAACAGGAGCAAGGCCGCATAGTTTGATATCTATCGAGTACAGTGACCTAACCAACATGTGTCATGGATCAAGACAAAGAAAAGCTTTGGTTCCCTGACGAAGCCTATAGTTTATATATAGATGCCCCAGAATTTTGAGATCAGTGATAGCCTTCCCGGGGAGAAAGCAGCGCACTTTCTGAGTGTATCTTGAATTTAAATGCTTGGAGTAAAAAGTCAAGATATTGATGAAGAATTCATCAATATCTTGACAGTTTATTCTAGTTAAAAATAGTTATTCATGATGTATAATATATTATTAGAAAATCATAAATATGTGACGCGTAAATGAGACGCACACGTCGACGTCTTGCCGCTGACTGAGCCACACCGCCAGCTCGCGACACGTGTCTAGTACGCTTACTCGCACTTCGCACATCGTAATGGATGCAAACGAGAAAACATCATTTTTTTCGCAATTGCGTCAATAAAGGTTAATGCTTATTTATAATATTTATTCTTAAGACTTTTTAAACAACAAACACAAAACGTTTGTGACATGTAGGATTTATATTGAAAGAGTTATTCTAGAAAAATAAAAAACTTGAGGTCCCCAACATACCATCGATACCAAAAACAATAACTTTTCACAAAAAAATGAAATCATTAAATCTCGATCAACTCCCCAATTGATCCTGTTCTATTGATCTGATAAATTTATTTTTATTATTTATGACAAAAATCATAGAACTTGATTAACAAAGGAAAATATGCGGTTAATTTCATTTATATATATATTTATTTGAACGTATAAATTTATGAAGATAAGCGGATAAATTATTCTATAAAAAGATAAATCTTATTGCGATATTTAATTGATGATTTTACCTTATATGCGATAATAAGTGACATATACAATTCAAAGAAACGAAACCGAATTCAAGAAACGTTCTTGGAAATCGACAATATATTGAAAATTAATAATTACGAGCACTATTCTTAGCTGTCTAATTATACATTTTTTTTTATTCACAGCGCTAAAATAAAATCTATAAGAATACTGCGTCCTCTCAATACCGACTGTAATTAACAATTCAAAACCATGAATTAATTACTTTAAGTGTCTACGAATATGGTCCTTAAAAATGGTCGTCGTGTCAGTCAAACTAATTATAATGTACAAAGCTATTTTTTGCCAGTCCAGTATCCTTGTGTGGCGATTATTATTAGACGTGCGATCGAAAGAGTGTCACAGCATCTTAAGGTTTTCGATTTTAGGTCGATAAAACAATCACAAAAAAAATTGTTTATAAATAAACGAATCGATCGACCTTGACTCCGTTTTTTACATCACAAAATAATCAACAAAAAAAGTATAAACAAACAGAAAGGGCGTGTCGTGAGTGTTGGGTGAGGTTCTTCAACTCGGCGTGGACCAGAGACGCAAGGTTATCTGAGTTCTGTGACGATTTTCACGTGCGGAAGGAAGTGGCTCGGATTAAAGCCCCAAAATATGATCATACGCCGTCGGAAAATATATGGGAGCTGCGTATCAGATTCATCTGTACAGCAAGGTCCGTCGATTGACCTCCGCAGCGCCAGAATTAAAGCCATTACACCAGCAGCGATCAATTATTTCATCTATTCCCTGCAAGGTCTCAGATTTGGGAATCATTAAAATTGACTTTCGTACGTTTTGCCCTTAGTTTTTCCACCAATTCTTTTGTCTCTTGGCGAATTTCGACTGCGACGACAGACCTTGCCGTCTAGCACGACTCTAATGCATCGGGGGTCATAAAATTGATTTTGGAAACTCCATTAAAATTCATGACATGTGGACGCGGTAATTGTTGTAATAAAAAAAAACAACAAGGAAATCACCTGCTAACAATCGTTATACGAACCTATCGATCAGTAATAGGATGTAAAACTAGATCGGATCGGATATCCTCACGACATCGGCGATCGGCCATGACTATGACCTACGCATATCGCAATCCAAAAATTAAACTTAAGCTCAACACTTCAAGGCAAACGTTATGCCATTACTGCAGATACATATGTATATGTATGTATAGCACATGATTTATGTTTACTATTATGCAAAATAACGACATATGGGTATAAATTATTAATAATATTAATTATCATAATTAGGTTTATTATCGTCAATACTTTACCGGTTTTCCTTTGGAAATCATATTAGAAAAAAATAAGAATTTCCTTGTTTGATGTTATAATTTAGTTGATGCACATAATTTAACAATTAATATAATTTACTTCAGATGTTTTAACTACACGATTTATTAATTAAAAAATACACGGAATTTGAAGCAAAGATCATGGAATAAAATCACTGATGCAGTACTCATAACCCAGCTGTTCCGATGGGGTCTATTATAGACCCCAAGCTTTTGATTTTTCTCTTTTAATACGAATCCTACATGTCACAAACTTTTTGTATTTGTCAAAAAAAGTCCAATGAATAAATATTATAAATAATCATTGTTCTTTATTGTCTGCGACTGCGAAAAAAAATGAAAATCGGGTGCGATGTTTGTTCACGCTGGCATCCGGTACGATGTGCCGAGTGCGAGTGAAACGTGCTGCGAGAGCTCAGTCTGCGTCTACGACACATCGACGAGTGCGGGTTCATTTACGCGTCATATTGATTAGTTAAAAAATCCAAACTATCGAATAACCATTTATATACTTATCATATTGTTGGAGATTTCATAAATATCTTTTATATTATTATTAAGTTTGTCCAATATATAATATAAGCAAAAAAAATATTGCGTATTTTGGAGTTAAAACTAAAATGAGAGCGAGTCTTATATAACAGGGTTAATAAAAAAAAATAGGTGGAGTTTTCCCTTTCAGCAAAATATTCGATACGGTGTTTATTAATTCAGCGATTCTGTCTTTATCGCAATAATTCGTGTAAAACGACGTCATATCTTGTTGTTTTTCGCCTTTGAAGTTACAAGAAACCATGTCCGGCGAATATAGAGGCTGCGGCATTACAACGGTGTTGTTTTTTGGTGTTTGCGAAAGTTAATAAAAAAGTAATGATTCGATATCAACACAAAAACATATATTTTTTATCAAATTATTATACACCCAGCCTTCTATAGTGCCGAGATAGGAAGCACGCTACATAAAACCGCCATATAGAAAACTAGGCACATACAAAATTTGGTGTGAGGTTTTTTAATTGTATTTTGTAAACTTAATGAAATTAATACATTAAATATCTTCCATTTACATATTGTAAATGACCTTGTTCTATTTTTAGTTTGTTCACACGCGGGTGTTTTATTTCGTTGTCAACTAAAGGGCATTCATCATTATTTGACGCGGAAATGAAACACTATAGGAAAAACTGGCGCATACCCTATAGAAAATCGCTCTATAGCAGGGAGCGCTATGAGAGAATTGACAGTATAATGGCTCTCTACATCTATATGGCAAAACAAAAACAACATATAAAGTGGAAAGGTTGTGTTTTCTATAACATAGATAAAGAGATGAGTTAGATCAAGTTAAGTAAGTTTGATTCTGCCCTTTTACACCAATAAATGCATCTTAACAAAATAATATAAATTCAAAAAATTAACGAGATTTATAATAATGGATGAAGAACGCTTACCAGATTTAAACGTGAGACTTTTTCAATTGTGGAAACTCCAGGGATTATTATCATCGATTATTATATGAAAGGATCAAGCAGGATGCCGGTCCGGGAACCTCAGCAACGATTCAGTTAAACGCGTAAAATTAGCGACATAACCTCAAAGTGACAGCTCCCATTAGCTTTTTAACGAAATTTTTTGGCCATAACAATATTCATTGGTGATATCATTCTAAATATATCGACGTTAAATATCAATCTAATATCATTATTTATGACTCACTCAAATTGATAATAAAAATAATGATTGTAATTTGTATAATAGACATTTAAATACGTTTAAGGTATTATATAACATTAGATGGTATGTAATATATTTATAATAGTGAAAAATACATATTGATTGTTTTGGATTGGAATTTTGATCCCAAAAACCATAGCATGAATGTTTAGGGTAACAGATAAATATTAATAATAATTGAATTTTAAATATATGATAACATTCACTATCGCACTCGTTAAAACACTTTTTTTTGTTTTGACAAATTAAGATTTTAGTAAATATCCTCGTATGTGGCTAATTGTATTTAATTATCGGTTAAATTATGAAATTCATATTTCGATCATTTTCGACTAAGTTAAATTTATTTATTAGTTCGTAAAATCAACAAAACAGAAAACGTGTCGTTAAATCGAAAAATAAATTTTCTATAAAAATATGTTTATATTTAGATAATAGATCATTGCAATTATTACTGATGTATTTATCAGAGGCGTACGGTGGTGATGATGTTGAATGTGCTAAATGTAGGAAAAAAATACAGAATATAATTATTGTATAAATAATAATAAAATTCATTAAAAAAAACTGTATTTTTTTTCCACATTTAGCACACCCAACATCAAGTCCACCGTACGCCACTAGTATTTATATGAGAAATTATCGGGGTATTCCCTATAAATTATGTGTACATTGCATACCTTTGAAAGATGTTTAATAAATAAGTAGGCGATCTTTTTTTATTAATGTATGAATTGAATAATAATCTTTTGGATATTTTTATAGGAATCCCCTTTAACCAGAAAAAAATATTTTGAGCACTGCAAACAATGGCACATGCATACGCCATTTGAATTAGTTTTGCATAATGCAATACCATTAGTATGTACGTGGAATACGACAATGTCACCGAGTTTCTCAACAGATAAACTTCATGAAATGTTGAGGCAGGTCTTCGGATGATGTTTTCATTATTCAAATAACAAAATGTTTATAGAAAACCATATATATTATAAATATCCTATATTATTTCATTATAATATTAGTGTTACATGTAATACAATTTATATTAATAAAAATATGTATATATTAAATTCTGCTTTTTTTATTATAAAATACGCGATATCATCGCCGAGGTTAAATTAAATTACGATAAAGATAAAATGACAAATTATTGCAGTGCATTTTGCTTGATTTTTTTAGCACAAGGGAGTCTTGATTAGTAATCCCGTCACACTCCACTGCTTTGGCAACGATTATCAGTTTATAACCTTCAGTAGTCACATATTCCGTACTTTCTTTGTTTACAGAAACGTTGTGTCGCTTAATAATAATTTAGAATCAGATACGCCTCCATTTTTGTAGCGCGTATTTATTAAAATAATGGAATTTTTGGCATTTTTTTCACACAATTAACACGTCGCTGCGGTCGTGATCACGTATCTTGGTCATTGTTCAAGAGTTCAGAAGAAGTATCTGCGAAAAGTGTCAATCAAACGCTTTTGTGGTCATTGCAACAGCCTCGAAATATGAAAGGTCACAGTTTCTATTCTCCTGGCGTGTAATTGTTTTCTTCACGGAACTGTGGTCAACTAGACGAACTTGCCATCGTCTCGTGGAATATTGAACTTGATTGTTATGCAACATGACATAATATCAATCGGTTATGTCGTCAGATAACGTAGCATCAGCTCGTAACGTCGACGCCATTAAATTTAGCGGACCTATATTATTTTAATTTATTAATCATGTATTAGGGGGACCCGAAAGAAATCGCGCATTTTTTTAAGAATATAAACATATTATAAGAAACTCTATCTTATCTTCCTTGCAGTTTTTCAATTCATTTTTTGATAAAACTTGAATTAAAATACTCATTCATATGTATTTCGACTTTAGTTATATTTCAAAAACGTTTGTCATTTAGAGTGTGCTCCATGGACCCGAAATAAAAGTAATCGGAATCAGTAAGATCTGGGGAACATGTAAGGTGTTGCAGAACCTCCCAGTTCAATTCCTGA
>JAGXCT010035891.1:0-27396 GCA_022495035.1 Philopotamus ludificatus | reverse complement strand
AAAATGTTAATAAATGACCATTTTATAAATATTCTGTTCCACAAACATTAGTGCATTATATTCATAAAATAAATACATTTTAAAAAGTCTGTGAAGTGTGAATTTATAATTATTAATGTGCATTAATAATTATTTTAAGATTCAAAGAATATAATTAACTTGATTTACCAAAAAAAATTAAACCGATTCACAGAAATATTCGACAGAACACATTTCTTGAAAATTTAAATTCATTTGTTTTTATTTTATATCAAACAGCAAAATATACGACCATATCACGTAACATATACGATCATTACTGTGATCAGTGAATGTATTTAGATTAAAACAATATTTGCACTTTGCACCCAACAAATTAATAAATTCCAATTTTAAATAATAACAAATATACAGCAAACATATATGTAGAAAGTGGCGATTTTTAATTCCTTTGTTTTGAAAACATTTGAATTAAATTATACGTTGCAAGCATAATTACAATAATGTCTTAATATATAGTTTATTATTAATATTAAGATTCGTTGATTTTTTTTAAATATTTATATATGTATATTAAATATAATAAATTGATTTTTGTCATCTTGCAAAATTGGGACACCTTTGCATTTAGCACCATGGCCATTCGGAGATTACACATTCCTCATACTTCAAACTAACGATCTTCAACGTATAACGAAACATTGATAATGCTAACGAGGTTAACTAAAATAATTAGTGCTTCTAAATTGACATTTATTTCTGTGTCAATAGTGTAAATAAAAAATGATAGAAAGGTACCGAAATTCAATTTGCAAAACGTTTGATTACACTTATGACGAAGAGAAGATAAAATTCCAAGTATTGTTTAAAAAATCCCATGTTTTAACACTGGCAAGCGTAAAACCCCAATTAAGAAAATAAAAACAATTCTTTTTATTCTTATCATACACTGCAAAAAAATGATAAGAATAAATAATATTTATATAAAAAATGAATACGTATTGTAAAGAGTGATGAATGAAGACAAATTATATGATAATTATAAATATGAAAAATATAAATTGTAATAGAATATTATTTTATTAAATTAAAAACGCATCTTTGACCCATGGAGTTCATTGAAATTTGTACATATTTTGTGCCGTATGATTTTATAAAATTATTTTTCATTTATTTTTTACTGCAATGGATTTAACTCGATTGTTGTCGGTGTCTGAAAACCCATTCTATTAATAGCGAGCAGGTAGAACCAGGTTGATGATTCAGATGAAGCGACTATTGAAGATTTTCCGTGCTGGGTTTACCGCAGAGAGCCGGGGAGACCCCCTATATGTAGAGCCTGCGAACCGGGGCCAGGGGCAGTCGCTCAGACCTCCACGCACAAGCATCACCACGGACGGCGAGTCAACTCGCGCTCGGGGTCTGCTCGTGTCTATCGACAGTGACAGATGCGTTGTGTTAACAGTTCACCATAGTGTATCAGTGCAACTTTGTTATAATTAAAAACAATACCCCTTCGCAGTGTAAAAATAATAAATAAAGAAAATAAAAATGAATCCCTCTAGAAAAGGAGACTGTGAATATAATGTCATAGGAGCAGCAATGCCAGGTATAATTACCGATTTATAATTATTATTTTATTAATATTAATAAATGAACTGCTTGATTAATAAAGAGTTACGGCCAAATTTTCGCGCGGGGTGCATTGTACAACACATGTTATGTGTTGCTAGCTATAAAAAAGGGTTCGAGCGCGCTGATCCGTCTGGAGCGCTTTGTCATTTGGCAACACCGTTATCAATTTGACAGCTGCTCGAAAATTTTGCATTTTTTTAATCTGTCAACCATTTCAATATTGTTTCATCTATAATTATTTAAATTGATCGCTGATATTTGCATAGATTGAGGCCTTCGTCCGCCGTCGGACAATGGTTACAGACGATGATGATGGTGTCGAATCAGACGGTGTACTTTAGCGTGACTCTCATTTTATAAAACGCCGTCTGATCATTGAATCTGATTCGATACTGCGGCTGATCACGACAATGTTAGATCCTGACCTCGTATATCACAGTAAAATGCAACAAGATTCACTTTTCAACTGGATATTTTTAATGCAAAGATAATTGCGTCGATAAATTACAATTTAAACATAATTCTGAAGCTCGAGTGTCAATCAATGTATCAATGTCATTGAAAGACTATATACATACATTATATCCTCAGGCGAATTTATTGATTACGGAAATTGAATTTTCCGCATTTTCTTACATGTATATAGCATTTCCTATAGTGCATGGAATTACATTGCGATTTTAAACGAGAACATTTGCTACACTTAATTTTGAACTGGTTCTTATGAAAGCTTTTCGTCCTTAACCTTTCTCGACACTTGCGGAACTGCATAATTTCAATATCCAGTTTATTGCACGTAAAGAATAAATAAAACAAATAGAAGATGCACATATTATTTATTAATTGCAATTGAAATTAATAAGATGCATTTTAAATAATCGTTTTACATTATCAATGACAAATTTTACGTAAATAATCACATTTAATAATAATTACGCATCGATTTGACAACACAGCAATGCCATTAAATCATTATTCATTTACACAATACAGATATTGTGCATAAAAATACATTTTCGACACGCGGGAAATTTGATTTTAATCGCATAATAAATATCCGCCAAACAATTAACATATTTGTCGGTCGGACACGAAACTGGAGAAATAAATTTATTGCACGAATTCTTGAACTTGATAATCGAGGCGAGGTCGACTGTTGCTCGACCAAGGTGGTTGGTGACCTGACCAAACTGCTCATCCCCGATGACTGTAATTATCGGTGGCCGCGGTGTTCGCTAAGCCTCCTAGGTGATGTAACAATCGCACTTGTCCAAGGCTGGCCGCCCTGGGACACTGATGGATGTGTCCGAAGACCATTAAAAATTTATTACAAGCACGCTGTGCCGCAATTTAACTTTGGCGACCTCTTTTCTTGCAGCATGCGAATCTTCACTTGAAAATTGTAATGAATTAATTGTTTTTATTATGGCAAATATGACATTGTAACACATAGAAATTATAAACACTGATATCTTTTTTTTATATCCAATTATGTAAATAAATATCCCTAATAATCTCGAAGGACGTTTCGCGTTGATTCGTAGAATATTTAATTTCATGACCCACAAATTTTGTATCTTAATTACATCGATTAAATATATTTGACATATATAAAGAAAGCTAGAATGGTCTGTTCGCTGTGCGCTGTTATTGTCATTATTTATATGAAACAAAAGAATATCAAATTTAATTATTACCATAATACGTATAACATGGCAACATTCTAGATGTGGGTTTAGAAAACTGTCAATGATGCAGATCAGCGATCACGCCATAATCATTTTTAAAAATCTTTAAATTGAACCATAAATAAAATTGTATAAAACTTTCATATGTTGAAATAATAATATTAGTCGTGTCATTAGAGCAAAGAGATCATTAGTTTATCGCAAAAAATAGATTAATTTACAATGTATAGTTCATTGGAACATTTTACAACGATGACTCAATTAAATACCATAATGTGACCCGTCTTTAATTTATTATTATTTTTTTGTATTTAGATTTGGGATTGGGGACCAGGCACATTCAGGCCCTGCTGCTTTTCGTCGGCTTAGCAATCAGCGAAGCGGCGGGGGTTGCGCTCAGTGTTGCCATAGTTGCTATGACTGATATGTACAATACAAATGCGGAAGTTGAGGTAATATATCTATTTTTATCTGCATCAATTATAAAATAAATATAACAATTTCCTCTAAAAATTGATTTATCAATAACTTGACCCCAAAAATAATTTGCCTTTATCGCAATGATAAAAGTAAAATTTTAATTACAACAATGCACATAATTTATCTCCAAAAAAAAAACAACGATTATTCGAATAATGACTTATTAATTTCATTATAAAATCAAAATTGATGGTATTATTTTATCACGTGTAGCTAATGACCGTATGCTGATACATAATGAGAAAAATATAAATAACTAATTAGTTTAACGCTTTTTTTCTTTGCGTTTATTTTTTCATAGCAAAAAATCAATGCAGCTGTTGAGATCCTCGCACATAAAAAAATATTTATACGTTTCAAAAACCTTTCAAACATCTAATTATGTAATAAATAACTCATGAATCATTTTTTTTATCGAATCGGAAGAAAAAACTGCTTCCCTTGAGGTCAAGTTGTTCATATTTTTGAGGAAGAGTTTCGCAAATCAGACCTTGAATGCGACCAACAAAGAGATTATTTGCAATATATGCAAAATTAGTGTAACCGGTCTAAATAATACGCAATACATATAATACATTTGCGTATGTTAATATAATATTTTTCATTAATATATAGCTAGAATGTTGTCCTATAAATCATCGTTGAGGATGATAATTTTATTGTAAATCTCGTGACATTCTAGTTTTAATCCTGCACTTGCTAAATTGATCTAATAAATAAGGTCATAATTTAAATAATTGAATGTTAGGCCTGAATCTGTTACGCATTTGATTTGTAGGATCAATAGCAGGACACAATTATTGTAAATAAAACGACGTTCAACATAAGAAGTTGTTCATAAACGTAATAAACCGCTAGATTATTTATTAAAACATATTTTAATAATCGAATTTGACATTTGACACATGTAATGTTTTTCATATTCATTTGTTTCATTTATATATATATATCATTTCGTAAAACGTCATTTTGGTCATAACACAGCTATGTACGTGCATTATTTCACTGTGTTATAAAAATAGAAATACAATTGAATATAATATTTATTTCATATATCGTTTGTTTTAAAACGGAAACATTTTACAATAAGAAGGAAACGTGTCGTAATCTATCGTATTCGGAATTGAATTCAATCACGTTTTCTCATGAATGAACTAATAAATACATATGTATAAAAAAATATCTAGTATGTAGTACAGAAGCTGATCTCAGCTTCACGTTTTCGATAAGTCAAATCGTGTTATATGTCCAACCTCGAGAGGAAACAATTTCCTGGAAACGCTTTATAAATCATCGCTGATGGCGATTTCCTTATAAAAAATGTATACGGTTCGTTTTAATTTATGTTGTTTTTTTTTATTTAGATATTTTCATGGGACAAACAGACACAGGACGTCATCCTCAGCTCGATCCTTTGGGGATACACCCTGATGCAGTTGCCAGCCGGACAAATGGCGCATGCGTACGGAGGCAAGACGCTGTTGGTGATGGCCACCATGGTCATCGGTCTGTCTTCCACTATGATACCGTGGGCAGCGCACCTTGTAAGTGATGATAAAGATTAAAAATCTAAATTATAGTGCTTGTTAGACCTTAAACACACAGCTAAGGGCAACGCCTTTCCATTTTTCATGGCTTGCTCGTGGCGTCAACACGAATTTGTTACATATTATGTCGAGATATTATTTACAATAGATAAATTGAGGTGTAAGATGATGAATTTATTTTATTGGCGGTCACCGGTGAGCCCCACGGCGCTCTACGTGTTAAAGGATCAAGGTTTCAAAAGAGTTCATTTGTTCAGAATCGTTTCAGGCCTTCAATATATATACATCTGTCATTGGTGTTAGGAAGTAGATTCAACATGTGTCATTTGTATGTTGTAAACAACATGAATATCGTATTTTAATATTTTTTTTACAAATATTTAAATAATTGCAACTGGAAACAATCAATACAATTATTTATTCAATTTTATATCGAAAACAATTAATTAATGTGGTTATAATGATAGTGACATTCAAATAATTTTGCACACGTTATATATATATAGAGAGTGAGAATATGTATTTATTAATAACTCAGCATTATCTCAATTTTTATTTAACAAAAAATGGTCATTACCCTGATAACATTCTCACACTTTCTTTTTATTATCTATGTAGTACAAAAAATAACAATATTATACAGAATACATAATGATTATAAATAAAATATATATACTTTTCTCTAAACATGATAAATAAATATAAATGGAGATAGCCGTTTTTGATTCCAGAATAATAACATTATTCAAGATATTTTTTATTTAACATGCATATAAATATCGTTTTATATTTATTGATTCTAGGGCGGATGGCAAGGAGTATGCGCTTGCCGTATCCTCCAGGGTATATCGCAAGGAGTATTCCTACCAGCGCTTCACACATCGCTCGGAAAATGGGCACCGGTGAATGAACGATCCAGATTCGGTGCTTACGTCTACGGAGGTAATAATGATTTATTAAATTGAACGCCATTTAAAATTTGCAACGATTTAATTATATACATCGTTACGTCAGGTGCACAATTTGGTACGGCATTATCGTTGGTAGCGAGCGGTTTTCTTGCGGCGACGACGGTTGGATGGCCTGCTATATTCTATTCGATAGGCCTCCTCGCTGTATTGTACGCTGCTGTTTTACAATTGTTCCTCGTCGACAGTCCAGCACAACACAAATCAATCTCGATCGAAGAGAAACTCTATATACAAACTTCGTTAGGACAAGTTAATGTCAAAGAGGTATGTTTATTACTCACGTTTAAACATTATCTATATTAAAATAATTGATTTTGTATTATTTTTAGTCGTTGAGAGTGCCGTGGAAAGCAATTTTAACATGCGTACCGGTTTGGGCTATCGTCGTTACCAACGTCGGTACGTTCTGGGGCTACGGCACAATCTTAGCCGAGATTCCGTCATATCTACATGCAGTCCTCGGTGCAGATATTCAACAGGTACATAAAACAATACGAATAATATGAAACTATATATATATAACGAATATTATGATGTTTTTATTTATAAAAATTCATTTATCATTGCAGAATGGAGTTTTATCGGCGCTTCCATACGTCGGAATGTGGTTGATGGCTTTCGTTTTCAGTTATTTCTCGGATTACTTTATTAATAGAAATCATTGTTCGATAACGACGGCAAGAAAAATCGCTAATACGATAGGTACATATCAAAAATTATTATAAATAATATATTTTTCATACGAATCGATTGTTTATTTATGTTGTTTTCAATATTAAAGGTACTTGGGGTCCGGCTCTGGGCATGGTCGCTCTTTCATACGTGAAAAAAGACAATATGGCCTTAGCGGTGACGATTCTGATATTAACAAACGCATCATTATCGGCTACGTTTGTGGGATTCAGCGTAAGTGTTCACATTATCGTCGATTATATTATCAAAATAAATGCAATCGATTGGATAAAAACGTTTTTGTTATTCGTAGGTGAATCTGATTGATCTGGCGCCGAATTTTGCCGGCACGTTGATGAGCATCAGCTGTTTCTTTGCCAATTTATGCACAATCATGACGCCGATAACTGCTGGATATATTTTAACAGATTATGTGAGTACACAATAAATAAATCTATTAATCGTCCGTGTTTGCTTATCGTTAATTTACGATTATTTGTCATAGACCAACACTTCGTTGTGGAGAATTGTGTTTTTCATCGCAGCCGGCATACTGTTTTTCACGAACCTCTTCTATGTGATATTCGGAAGCGCAGATACTAAATCGTGGAACGAACCGGAATACTTCAATGGATCCGGTATGTATAACATAATATAAATTATGTATTGTAACGACGACGGTAATAATTTATGTTATTATTTTAGTTTCGTCCGTGTCACAGGACGATTCCGATTGTAAAGAAGAATTAAACACCGATCCGGAGAGCGTTTAATAAGGCACGTTACCATTTTTAATCTATGTACGATAGGTTTTGTATGTGAAAGGCTGTGTATTAATTATTGACGTATCAGCCTGTAATGTATCTTTAACAATTTATTCGCAAAACTTGACAGGGTCGACCAAATATATTATTTATTCATATTATATTTATTTATTCTAAATATATATATGGAGTAAATCAATGTAAAAGTGGAAGATATACGCTAATCCATTTTTATACGAATCTGTGCTCTATCGATTGTGCGCAGAGTTGAAATATAGATTGGAAATATTAAGTAATACGATATTTGAGATACAATATCACACGACGTGATGTATATAGAATAATCTGAGGCTATTACGATCGAAATTTACCAATTGTTTATTATTCGCAGATATATAGTCATCGATAATATAAATATTCTGCATTCTATGAATTATATAGTTGAGATATTTTAACCGTCAGGTTGTTATTTTTATTTTGTTATTATTTACATACATATATAGTGTAATAATTATTGTATAATTAATTCTAATTCAATAATATTAATATGTGTATTCTTGCCGATTCTAGTTTAATTAATTGACATTCTATTCTATTTTATTTATATCTATTTTATTTATCGTTAGGTTATTATTAAAAATATTTCATTCACAAATTTAATCATAATGATGAAGCTAAGAGGCTTTCTTATAATTTAAATCATTGATGATAATTTGTGAGTTTATACAATTATTTAATTTATAAGTAAAAACGAATCTGTGATCTAATTTAATATCATCTACGTTAATCTGTGATGTAAATTAATGTAGATGTATGTTATTTAATAATATAAAATGTGCAAATAAGTCAATAATAAAATGTACTGAATATTTAAGAAAAATATTTTTATTTTAACCTTTGAGCCGATACATTGGCTTTTCCAGATCTCATTTATTACCAAATTTTAAATCTGTTTTATTATAAACATGACAATATTTAGTTTTACCATTCATATCGTAATAAAAAATGCATTTAAAGATGAAGGAGATGTATTTATAGATTGGTACAGATACTTAGGAATACATAAAACTCTCCCATAGCGCCCTATAGGGGGACTAGGCACCCATACAAAATTTATGGTAAGGTTTTTAAAATTGTATTTTGTAATTTTTTATGAAATCCATACAACAAACACTTTTTCATTTTCAATGGACCATTCCTACATTTCAAATGATCAGTTCTATTTTTATTTTTTCACGCGCGCTTGTTATTTTTTGTTGTCAACCAAAGGGCATTGATCTTATTTCGAGAGGCAAATTACATATTTACGAATATACGGCCTTGAAAATTTAGCGTTTTGTAGAAAACGGCGCTCCAGATGGAAGCACTATAGGAGGGACTCTCGCACACGCGTCTTTATAGCAGGGAGCGCTATAGGAGGGTCGATTGTATTTGATTTGATGGTATTCGGGCAAGTTTGACTAATCCTTTGCCTGTTTAGGCAAGGTTATTTTTTTCTGTAAGAAGATCTTAGGTTTGCTGGTTGTCACGATGGCCCGTCAAAAGTAGTCTATCTTCTAGTCATATCGTAGGTTGGGCCCTTCAGTAAACCTCCACTTTTGTTGATGGTAATATTAAAAACTGGGATATAAACATGGTTTTTGATTTTTTAAGGTCAAAATTTCCAACAATGTGGATTCTGTACTTACCTAATAACTAAAATAAAAGAAAATTACAAAACGATATTTCCTAGGGTATTTTTGGACAACCATTGATAATTTACGAGGTATTAAAAGGTTTAATCATTTTAATTCTCGTTCAACGCCATCTTTTGATGAATCTTAATAATATTTTCTTATGATCATCTTATTTAATTGGATATCGAACCCTTTTTAATTGATTTATAAAAAAGAGACATCTATAAATTTTTAAATTGATAAAATTGATATATTTAGCCGATACTGATATATTTTTAACTTGGAAAGTTATCTCGAATGATCTGGAGAATATCCTTGTGGTGATATTATTATTCATCAGCATGCACTGGCCTCAATTCATTTAACGTAATGTTTGTGGAATAGTTTATCTCAGCAATATTAATGACTTGAGTATATAAAATTAATAAAATATTATACAATGAGAATTGCCATCGAATGTTTGTATCATTTGTCAGAGAAATCATTTTCATTTGCAGAAGATGTTATATATAATATATATAATTTACTAGTTCGCGTAAAGATAATACTAAGGTTCAATTTATTAGTTTGAAAAACTCTGACGAATAACTTCTTTTGTACAATCACAATTTTCATTAGTCCCTATACAAAATCATGCGTCTGCGACAAACGTCTGAAAAACAGATAAATCATATGATAGGCATATGAGAATAATTTTATGAAATATTTTTGTAATTATATCGACTATTGATAGCATTATTAATATTTAATACAAACGGTTCCATTGAGTAACCGTCACCATTTTTAAACAATGATTTAAACCAAATTACTCAATAATTAAATTCGTATTAGTACTCGTTCGTATCAAATAATTATATATATATAGATATAATTGGGTTTAAAATATGTTTTATCAGTTTCTATCACCTTCTGGAAAAAATAATCAATGTTATAATCCTATTTTAGAAAAAAACGTTAATTTAACTTCACCGTTATTATTTTTACGCCTTAATATATGTTATTAACAATAGTAATCTAAAATTTTAATATGTAATGTGATTCTATATTATCGAGTTGAGGGATATTCTTTTTGTTATATACTAAATAGTATGTGTTTTTGTTTCAATTTATTCATAATTCACTATCGTTCTATAGAGAGTTTAAAATTGATCGTTTTCTGGTAAAAAGACATGTTTTTTTAGTATAAACCGCTATACAGCATCCACTTATGCATTTCGACTCAAAAAGAAATCAACTTTGCACTAAAATGCGACAATGCGATTTGTTTTTAAAATGACGATACTACGACGAAGATGATTTTTGATTATAGAAAACGAACAGACAATCTTGCACAATAATTCATTGATTATTTGACGAGGATCTGATCGTGTTTTGCGACATCTATGATGTACCAGTTGATTATTTTAATGTTTCGTTTTAAAATTTGATTTGTTGATATTTATTTGTTTGTTTGATTTGAAAATATTCACTTTTTTATTATTCATTTGTCTGTTTGAATTGAAACTATTCGAATTTTTGTAATTCATTTGTTTGTTTGATATTATTCGATTTTTAGTTATTCATTTGTTTGTTTGATTTGAAACTATTCGATTGTTTGTTTGATGTGAAAATATTAGATTGTACCAATGGCGTTTAGCGAATGAATGGATAGAAAAAATACTACAACCTGCAAAACTGGTTGCCGAATCTCGTACACATGCATAATTCAATGCTTATCGGTTGTTATTAAATTAAAAATTGAAGAAAAAATCCGCAGAAATAATACGTTTTGACGCAAACCGATTTTGTTAATGGATAAATACAATAACACTTCTTTGGGAATGTAAAAATATTGACTTTAAACCTGCTTGAAGAATCAATTAGGACATACGCATGTATATATTTTCTAAAGGATGACAACAATTCTTCAGTAAATCGTTATGTTGGTATACTAATGTATCTTGACATTGGGAGACATACAATATTGCATAAATACTTTGACGAAACGATTTCGTGTGTTTTTATGATGAATTGGCCTCTGAATTCGCACGGATATAACCTCCTGCAACTTTATACTACTATTAAAGATAAAAAGACTCCAAAGAACAACGTTTTATTAACATTGAGAAGATACAGGGTTTTCACTTCAAATACACCCTTTTGCATTTCAAATTAACCCCCTTTTCAATAGCCAATTCAATAGAAACGTCCCAGAGATGCTTCTAAAAGAGATAAAACTAACGAATAATAGTAAAAAAAAAACCCAACACTTTATTGATCAATTTGTATTATGCAACATCTGATATTTTGGGAAATTTCAATCATGAGTCTTATTTTGACACGTATTATAAAATAAATGACATCCAATTGAATTAATCAGATGTAGAAAATCTAATTATTACTTGATAAATACAGTATGTTCGTAAATACAACACGGATTGCAAGAAAACAAATAAATATTTTCATAGAAAAATCATTTTTATTGACTCGTAAATATGCGATAAAATTTAGTTTATTCTCAGATAGGTCGTACGGCGTAAATAATGTTATTTATTGAACAGTTGTTATAATAATTTGTCAACCCTCCTATAACGTTTCCTCTCAATCGCTATTTTCTACAAAGGCCTTGTCAACCAAAGAGCATTGACATTTATTTCGTTGGGCAATGTTTATATATGTACGAAATATATAATTTGACCTCGAAAATATTAGCATTTTGTAGAAAGAATCAATTTAGAGGAAACGTTGTAGGAGGGCTTACTGTATACACAAAGAAAATGCATATTTTTTGTAGTCTCATGATCAATGATCTCAAACGAAGAAGTAGGTCGCACCCTGACTCTTCAGTAACACCTCAACACCGTTACACTTGACTAGGAAATATACATGGCGCAAACTCGGCCCAGCTTATTTAAGAGCATTCGAGGACATGGTTCTGCCATTGCAACAGTGGACGGTCAATGGCGTCGTCGACAACGTCGCGACAACAGAAAATAATTGTTTATCAAACGATTGGCTTCTAGAATCGTTCTAGACAACGCGTCAATCTAAGAGTACGACCCCGCCAAGGGTTTGCCTCTCGATAAATATCTTTCTCTCTCTATATATAGAGATAGAGAAAACAATTATGCACTGAAAGGCGTTCGGAGTCAAGTCTGCTTCCTAATAATACACAGTGCTCTCTAGTGATCGCACGTGTTGTGGACAAACACGTACGATATGATAGGTTAAATGTTAAGCTGAATTTATATATAAATCAGATTTCTCTATAAATAAACATTTTAAAAATAAAAACATGACTGTGAAAACGACTGAAAATGGTGTCGCCGAGCCGGAGAAGAAGGAAGGCTCCGTCCAAAAACCCAGTGAGTCCCATTCATTTATTTTTTTCGACAAGTCATTGACACATTTATTATGTTTGTCAATAATACTATCAGCATTTCCTTATGTTTATCATGAATATTTCTTCGTGACGATGTTTTTACTAAAAACCCATAAAATTAATCGATCGACAAAAATGATTTTTAATTAACATAATTTCATAAATTCGATGCTGAAAATGCATTACATTCATTTTCTTCATCTAATTTATCGCATAATTAGACAATTATATATGGTAATGAGTTTATTAAGCGCCCATATACATTTATATTGCGATTTACAAAGTCAAATTATATTATTTGCACGTATTTAAAATAAAAATAAATACATATATAACAGAGATAATATTAATAATGATAATATGGAGAAGTAATGTCATGGTCACCGAGGACATTGAATATTATTAACCGATAATAAATGCATTAATATCGTAATAACATAGTGCAAAAGCATCTATGAATATTTCTGAAATATTCAACACGAGCTGTAATTAATAATTAATCATTTTGACATTGAATGTATACAGAATGATTAATAAAATATGCGCAATATTTCATTTTTACGACCTGAATAAATTAAATTATCATATTTTTGCATTGATATTCTTTCACCTGACGTATCTTGACATTGGAAGACGTATTTTTGATGCTTCAACCTCGGTATTCCCTGGTCATTTACCCCCATAACATATTTAAGCACGACGTTTTGCTAATAATAATGAGGAGATTGATGAATCAAGGATGCAAAATTAATACTAACGAATAAATGAATATTCTTCGTTATTTTGATAAAATCTCGTTTTTTATAAGATGAAATTGTGAAATGTTTTCATAGATTCGATCTAAATATGATTGATTTGCATTAAAATGTCATAAGCAACATATCGAAATGTGCAAATGACGTCGACCATTTATTTTAAATAATAAATCTGGGTTAATGGAAAGCGTTAAATTACATTAAATGGAAAAACCGACGAAGATAAGTCTTCGGCTTATTATTTGAATCGTTGCCGAGATTGATGATATCGCGTCGATAGTTTGTCTATCTCAATTCCGTACTATAAAATTACATCTAGATAAAAAAATCACTACTATGTCTGAAAAGCGGCCACTCATCATGAAGTGTTTTCACGGAAAGCAAACATATATTTTTATCATATTTATTAATTAAAGCTTTTCAACTCAGTGGGTCATCTGAAACCCTTGTCCCACATACCGACAATGTCGATTATTTATATTCGAAATTGTTTTCTTATCGATACAATTTGCTATACTGCAAATTAATCGATATTTTTAAATGCACGGTTAGCGCGGTTCCTACGTTACCGACATCACACATGGCGCGAAAAAATAATTTATTCAAACATACGTTCGCGCGCCGATATCGAACGTTGACAACTCCCCGAAGACACATTTAATTATTGCGATTGTCACTATCGCAGGAAATTGTCTTAACCATTATGCAATTATCCGCAATGTCCGTTTATTTAGCGTTTGTCAATTTATATCACCGACAATAGTTATTTAAAACAATAATAATAATTTAAAAAAAGAATCAGACGATACAATCTGCATTCTAATCAATGATAAACACTTGAAATAATAATGCATTGCTAGGTAGAGATGAGAGATGTGTTATTAAAAACGACTCGTGACTCTAGATGACATATTGAATAGCTCTCTTGTCAGATAAATATCATTAATTATTTAATCAATCAATGCTATTCACATTCTTTCACATCTAACATACAATTTAACATATTATGCTACCGTATATATAATACATAAATATTAAATAAATAAGTTTAAAATGTTATGTTAAAATCATCTTGTAAATATATATATATTGATTTGATCTTGGGGTTATCTGCATTTATTACTATAAATAACTATAACTTTTGTTTACCAATATATTCTAATTTGAATGTATTCTTTTTTCGTCTAATAACTACGCAGATTTATTATTTTTTTTACTTAATTAATAAGGTCAAAATATTATGATCGATAACGACAATGCAGCTATCTGCTTTTAACCGCTTATTATATTAATAAAAAAAATATATTATGTAGCGATTTTCGAATATACAATGTGTATTGGTCGTAACCCGATGATTTAACGAGCAGTATTATCCGTCATTTTAATAAATAATTGCATAAATAAACGCGTGGAGGATGAAAAGCATCATTAAATTCTAATTATTATTATATAATATGCATGTTTTTTATTTATGATAATTTAATAAATCGATGATTATTAAATGAGGACAAAGATATGTTAAAACTCAGTGGAATCCAATCAATTTAACGTGTAAAATATACATTCATCGACGACGCATTGAACAATGAACGAATGCAACAATGGTGTTATGCATTATTTGAAATTTGTTATTCTAAATAATTATCCATGTAATGTGCAAAGGGCAGAAATGTTTTATTATTGTTTATTTGATTATAGTACTGCATTGTATTTTAAAAAAATAATTAATGACATGATTAATTGTTAAATGCTCCACGTCAACAGCGGTTATCCACGCCAGAGGTCAGTCAGTGTTAACAGTTCATGTAGGATGACCATTTTTTAATTATTCATCATGAATAAAAAATGCATTATCACTATTGACTGTCGAAACTATGCACCATTTAATATCTCGCATATATTTTAACCTTCGTGATATGCACAATTTGATCCGACTTAATGTTATCAGATCATAATGACCCGGAAAACTATAAAATAATAAAAGCATTTTTTTTATAAAGCGACATACGTTAGAATATGACAGGAAGCATAACATATGCAACAATATTTCCCTGAAAATAAGACAATCTTAACCTAACCGTGCCGATGGGGTCTATTTGGGACCCCAAGTTTAAAGTCTAAAGAATATATATTATAAAAAAAACAACAATATTCGCTTGTTGCCACGGGTGCAATGTTTTTTCTCACTCGCATCCAGTACGATGTGTCAAGTGCGAGTGAAACGTACTAATGACACGTGCGCGAGAATTTGTCGGCCGTCGGTAGTCGGCGGTGTGTACTCAATCTGTCGTGGGACATGCGCTTGTCATTTACGCGTCATATTGATCGGTTAAAAATCTAAAATATCGACCAGATAATGAAGCATATCATGAATAACTAATTTTATTGAATTCATGACTTTAAAAGCTTGGGGTCTATTTTTTATTATAAATTTAAGGGGGCGCGCGACAGTAGTCCAATAAATGAATCCCACCGCTGCCACCAAATGTTAGGGGGGGGGACAGTAGTACCGAAAGGTAACCCACCGCTGCCACCAAATGTTAGGGGACGCGCGACAGTAGTCCAATAAATGGAACCCACCGCTGCCACCAAATGTTAGGGGCGCGACAGTAGTACCGAAAAATAGTAACCCACCGCTGCCACCAAATGTTAGGGGACGCGCGACAGTAGTCCAATAAATGGAATCCCACCGCTGCCACCAAATGTTAGGGGGGCGCGACAGTAGTACCGAAAGGTAACCCACCGCTGCCACCAAATGTTAGGGGACGCGCGACAGTAGTCCAATAAATGGAATCCCACCGCTGCCACCAAATGTTAGGGGGGCGCGACAGTAGTACCGAAAGGTAACCCACCGCTGCCACCAAATGTTAGGGGGCGCGACAGTAGTCCAATAAATGGATCCCACGACTGCCACCGAAATGTTAAGGCGGGCGCGACAGTAGTACCGAAAAGGTAACCCACCGCTGCCACCAATATGTTAGGGGACGCGACAGTAGTCCAAAAAATGGAACCCGTCGCTTTCAATTAATATGTTATGCACCCGAGCTCGCGTATCAAAGGTACACGACTGCTATGCCAAAACGTTCGATCGTCCGGTAGTTGACGATCGCGCTTCGGAAGATCGAGATCCAAGTGAAAGCACGCTTTGTTTTGATATTGATGTTTATTGGAAGAAAGGAGCCGATGTCGTCAGTCCGATGATAGGTATGATGAAAAGTTCCCGGAGACGAATCTCCGGTACGAGATGATGATAAGATCCCAAAGTTTCCTTTGGTACGAATAAATTAATTATAAGATCCCAGAGACGTATCTCTGGTACGAGAGAAATCACGGAGATGTGATTGACATTACAGAGTGAACGAATCACCCTGTCATCTGTCGTAAAGACAACGACCAACTGCTGATTGATAAAAACGGAGTTTTTGTAGCAGGTATAAAATATGGTTCCATTGTCTATGAAAGGGATGCGGACGCTCTGATTGGTCCGTCATCTCGGAAGAGGGCGCATTCTATATAGTGAAGCATAAGAACACGAAATGTGACCATTGATTTTATAACATAAATAGACCCTTTCAGATGACGCGGTTGTTTTCGAGCCGCCGTGACGGATCGGTTAAATCATTTTTTTCGGAGGATGCCTTAATATTTTGCTCCATATTGATCGATCTCATCATCCTGGACAATGTATCGGTTGTACCGAAAATAAAAAATGAAAATACGGTTGTTCTGAATATTTAAAAATTGTATTTCCTAAATAATTTCAATACATTTGATTTAAAAACCAAATCACTTTTTTGCACATTTTTTTCACGGAAAGTATCGACCATGTAAAAGAAGTTTTTTATGTTGTCTTTCGGTCTAAATTGCGTCACGCGTTGTCGTGGTGCAAGATGACGACGCGCAAATCGACCAGTTCTGGATGAGTTTCATTGAGATTAGTCTTCTATCTCTCTGATTGCGGACAATAAACATCTGCATTAATCGTTTAAGAAGTAATTCTACCCTTTAAATCCCACCCAACGCAAAAAATCACCTTTTCTGGATCGGGCCTATCTTTGTGGCGGTTGTCCTTCGTCTACCCGTTGCCCTTTTCATTGCTTAGTGCTATACATATCCACTTCACGTCTCTGTAACAATGCACTTAAAGAAAGGTCGATTTATACAATAGCTAACACAATACACAGTTGAATGAGTTGATCCAAGTGTCTCTACTAATCAATGGAAAGACCTGGATTCATATCTGCACAAATCTCTTAGAACCTTGTTATCTGGAGTTTAAGAACAACCAATACCACTTGAAAAAGTGCTAGAATTGTTCAGATTAAACTAAAATAGTAATAAAAAATACAAACACTACACTTTTTAAATATATTTTTAAAACTGCTACAAAAGTGGCACGTATTTTTGATACATAAAACTTATCGCCAGAGTTCAAAAAGACACCTGTTATTCTCAGTCATGTAAAATATAATCCAGAAGACAGAAGAAAGTCTTATTTTTTACGTCAAACAATCAATGCTTATTCATACACAATCATGTCATCTTCTGGAACATTGCCATAACTCACTAAACCCGAATTCCGGACATTTCATGTAGAACCATTGTTGGAATAGAGCTCCTCTTAATTTAGCACTTCTTATCCACGTATCCTGCATCGTACTTCCATCCGCAAATAGTGATTGAATGTCTCGTTTAACTTCAGTATCGTCTAACTTGAACATCCAAGCAGTGTTATGATGCTTTAAATTGGCGTAATAAAATATATAACTGATGCCATTGGAAGAGCAAATCTTTGAATAACAGCCATCTTCTTATTCAGGTAACATGTCCGTTTTCGGACGTAATCTACTTGTTATTATTTTTTCTCCATACATTTGTCGATTTTTGGCGAGCTGGAACAATTATAGAAATACCAATCCAGTCCAGTTTCGAAAGTTGCGGAGCCACGACGGCTTCCTTCTTCCCATACACCGTTTACCTTCTACTTTTTCCTCTGTATAATCTATAGAAGGCTATACTCTGATCCACGAATGATGTGTCCAAAGTACTAAATTTTACGTTTTTTTACGGTGTCCTTGTGAAACACCTAGGGCCATTGGGTCTTCCGGCTGACCTGATCCATCTTCACGTTTTATAGCATTTACCATGTCCACCTGATAGCTTTGCTTATTGTACTCTACTCGCGATTTTCAGACAAATCTTCTTTGTAGAAAGCCAGAATTTCTCCAAGATTCCTCGCTCGCTCTCGATGAAATAGTACACTTTTTACACATATTGTATGGAGACTACAATAGTATTCCTTTTAAATCAAATATTAAATCAAGACATTAAATGGGACCAAAACAAATTCATGCATTGAATTAACTTTTACACTTTATATCTTAAGTTGAGTGTTGTCACTAGTCGGAGTCAGATGTGGCAGCGATCGCGGTTCGGTCCATCATGATTCCGTAGATTTAGCGGGACTGTAAGCGGCCCGGGTCGCTATTCGGGTTGGTTCTGTGTCGTGAGTGCAACCGGAAGTCCCCGTAGCACCCAATTTACGTAAAAAAAAGAATTACAAATCGGCCCTACCCACATTCGAGTGTTGATACGACGCATGTGACAGCTCAACTCCGTGGCTAGCGTATCAGAATATTCTAAAAAACTAGGAGAACAACCATCGCAACCTTACAGGGTTGAGACGGACGCGTCTCCGTTGGGGCTGGGCAGCTAGACGGAGGAAGCCCAGAACCGGCGGAGATGGCGTAGTGCTTTCCTAGGGTCAGTGCCACTTTCAAGTCAAATAATGTCTGTCCAATTAACTCTATTTTATTGTAAAGTCAGATATAGAACATCACGAAGAACCAACGACTGATAAAGGTCACATCAGTATTAGTATGACTTGTATACAGATTTCAACTTTGGTTTTGGACCGTATTTACCACCTTAGACGTCTTGGAGTTGAACTGGAAAGTTCTACTACGTACTTCATATTCGCCATACTCCTCAGCCTCAGACACTGCATCTGATTAAACCTTCTTAAACAACCAAGTCCTAAGGGAAAACTGTTTTAGAATGACAGCCAAGTTGAGAGCCACCGAAAGAGTATTTTATATCTAGGCCACCATGTTTTTTTTTCTTTAAAAATTTAATCGAAAGCTTCAGAAACGATGAAATAGTAGATGTAAATAATGATGGGTTTTATATTTTATAGTAAATAATTAATATAATTTAAAAAAATGATGTTGTCAACAAAACTAATTAACATACTGATTGGCTATACTAATTATTTCACATTCAAATCAACAAATCCTCATTATTTACTTACACTGTTCGAATTGGAATGTTAAAACATATAAAAAAAACGATCGAGATAAGGAAAACATGGTTATGTATCGTGGCAGTCTGCAGATTATGGCATTCATTGAATGTTATTATTTAAGGAAAATATAAAATAATAATGTAATAAGGTCTGATTAATACGAAGATATTGATATTAAATAATTCATCACAATGGAGACGCAACGTCTCATCTGCAGGAATAAACCGAGTGAGTAAAATGCAGCATGCACATTTTTTATTACGCGAGGTCATATTTGAATCGAAATAGACGATACTGCAATAAAATTTGGATCTGCCATCAAAATCTATTTCCTGTAAATACCCATTCGCAATAACGCTGTTTTGATAATTATTTGGAATATTTCCAAACAAAATTACACAGTCGTCAACGAGGTAATCAAACATAATTGCAGTACCGTGAATACATTTTTTTTTGCGCTATCTGAAAAAACATTCACAATGTCGTTTAATTTAAAAAAAAATGTATCACCTTGTTTTAATAAAATACAACGATGCTTCATTTCTAAATTCAAAACAATATTTTCAACGTGCGTCATATTTTGATAAAAATTTTAGACATTAGAGCGTTTTGATTTAAATATTTACAAATAAATCATATGGGAATACGTCATTAGAAAATATAAATTTATTCAATTCGTCTTATCGAAGGTTCATCGATATAAACCCTGACGATATCCTTACGAACAAATCATTCACACGAACCATATAGAAAGCCATATATATCCTGTCATAAATTATCATATGACACTCTCGCCTCGATTTCCCAATGTTCCATGTCCATACGTGTTAATTATCACGTTAATATTCAATGCGTGTCTCAATAATCATATTGTTATTTGATCAAGACTAAAATATTGAATGGATAATAAACATTTTATTTGACATTGTTCATGGACATTCATAAATTTCACTTGAAATCATCGTATAGATTCCAACAATCGATTACTAAATAAATAAAAAAATTATTCACAGATGCAATATTCGGCATTCGACATCTACAAGTGCTTTTAATATTCTTGGGTTTAATCGTAGCGTACGGAATACGCGTGAGCATGAGCGTCGGTATTGTAGCGATGACAACTCCGAATTCAACGACAGCCGATGTACCCGTAAGATATTAATTACGTTTGTTCAGTATAAATTTATAATGCCTAATTAGACAATCTTCAATTGTATTTAATTGCCATGATTATGCTATTATATCCGCAAAATCTTCCTTATATAATAATTATTATAACGACATTTGATAGATATTCCCATGGAAAAAAACGACGCAAGATACCATACTCAGTTCTTTCTTCTGGGGATACATCCTGTCGCAAATACCGGCTGGTGTTATTGCTGAACGCTACGGAGGTAAATTACCTCTACTAATATCTATGATAGCTAACGGCATCATATCGATAATCGTTCCGATTGCGGCAGTCAAAGTATGTCAATATATACAAAGCATGAAAATAAAAAAAATCGTTATTAAATATCTAATAATTATAAATAATGTGCAGGGTGGATGGGGAGCAGTATGCGCTTGTCGAGTGTTTCAAGGATTATTCCAAGGATTTTTCTATCCGTCGTCGCATGCGTTATTAGGAAAATGGGCACCACCGTCGGAGAGAGGACGTTTAAGCACATATATATATGCAGGTAATATTTATATATATTTTAATAAGACTAATATTTAAATTAATTGAATTGAACTTACGTTAGGCGCTCAGTTCGGTACAGTCGTCGCTTTACCGTTGACCGGTGAATTGTGCGGAGGCGCTTGGGGATGGCCGTCTACGTTTTATACGTTCGGTATTGCCGGGATCGCATGGGCTGCACTATGGTTATATCTCGGTGCTAACAATCCCTCCACTGCAAGATTCATTTCAGCAGAGGAACGCGACTATATTGAGTCATCGCTCGGACAACAAGGCAAAAGAGAGGTACGCAAATTAAATATATCAAATATTTAATAATATATAATATATATGATTATTAACGTTTTAGGTATTCGCTACGCCTTGGAAAGCTATATTTTCAAGTGTACCGGTGTGGGCTTTAGTCGTTGCTCATTGCGGACATAATTGGGGCTTCTGGATGCTTTTGACCGAGATGCCATCGTACATGAATTCTGTTTTAGGAGTCAATATTAAAAATGTACGTTAATATAACAATCTGACACATAACGAATTGATACTAAAAAAAAAACAAATGAATATTATAATTGATATATTTAAAAATTGACAAAAGCAATGCAATACAATATGAATCGAGTATTTTAATTTATTATTGAGATATTAAATAATTCTATTATTACAGAATGGTTTGCTCTCGGCGCTTCCATACTTGGCGATGTGGATATTAAGCTTTTTCTTCAGCTACATTTCAGATTATGTTATCAATAATAAAATTGTATCTATCACGACAGCTAGGAAGGTCGCTAACACAATAGGTATGAAGAAAATTTTGTTCATTCATAAATATTTTGCCAGTTTAAATTATAACAAGATATTATTATTAGGTCAATGGGGTCCGGGACTTGCACTAATCGGCTTATCATATATTCCGAGTGACGTCACAACTGCAGTTGGACTATTAACGTTGACTGTCGGCATTAACGCCGGATATTACGTCGGATTTCAGGTATAAATCGTTTCGTTGACATGTGCATAAATATAGTTTGTATTGATAAACATATTGTTTTAGGTCAATCACATAGATCTTGCTCCGAATTTTGCCGGAATACTCATGGGCATAACAAATGCCGCCGCTAACGTGTTGTCAATCATTGCGCCGTTATCAGTCGGCTTGATATTGAACGAAGACGTAAGCATTGTTGATTCCGATCAATGAAAATATTTACACAGATTTATGCAATTATTTTGTTATAGAATGAAAATGATGCGGCAGCATGGAGGCCGATATTCTTTTTATCGTCTGGAATTTATTTCACGTTTAATTTGTTCTGGTTGATCTTCGGAACGTCGAAAATCCAACCATGGAACGATCCCGAGTATAATAAATCCAGAGATTTGGGTATGTTATATATATATACATACTTATATTAAATAAAAATTGACGTATAACTAATTTATTAATCACATTGCATTGTTTACAGAACGGAATAATAGTAAGGCAGCTAAAAATGATAATGTTCCTGCTAAAAATTAATTACAGTATATTTTTAATAACTAGCAGAATTTTACAAGACGCCAGTGATATGTTATTTTAAGTGTCAAGTAAAATCTCGTTCCTTAAGAAATAAGTTTATTATAGTGGTTATAATAATAATGCTTGATATTCATAAGATAAACGCATAAGTGAGAGTAAAATTAAACAATTATCTCGTTAATTGTTTTGAAATTATTATATTTTACATTCATTGATCTGTGATTTAATAGTTTATTTGATAAAATAATTGAAAAAATATTAACATAAAAAAAATTAAAATCATTCCAAATTCGTTAGTTAAGAAATGTTTATCCGCTTTTATTTAACGATATTTAGATAGGTAAAATCGATGAAATAAATAAATAAAAATACCCAGTTGAATGTAGTTGTAATACATTTTTAATTATTGTAAATACAATCATGTCATCTCCATAAAAACTCAGTCAGGAGATATTATAGTACAATATTTTTAATGCATTTGTATACCAAACATATGTAATTTGATATAATATTGTATGCTCGTTTAATACTGAGTGTAAAGTCGTTAGTATTCATGTATATGTCTCGGAACAGATATACGGAGCACCGATCTATCAGTGTAATTACGCTAAGCTAATTATGTCCGAGACTAAAATTATATATGTATTAAATAAGGGAATGTATAATAGATAAAAACAGTAGAGACCCAATTTCCGACACTATTTTGGAATCGTGTTTTCTCCATGGAAATAAAAAGTCAAAACCTATTTATTGTAATATATTTGTTTACCATTAAACGGATAAGGAAAACACACTTGATATGTATCCTTGTTTGAACTTATCCATATTCCTTATTGACTGATTTTTTTTCTTATTACCTATTTGCTATTCATTATTTTTAATGTTATATTTTAGTTGAAAAGTAGCTAAATTGCAAAGATGACTAGTCTGGATTATATATTAATATTATGTACAAATAAAATATCTAAAAAAATTCTTTTGGTATTATTTTAACATAAATGAGCAACCTGGAGCAACCAATCCTCAGATATGAGGATGCCAACTCACGAAGAAGAATGACATGCAAAAAATAATCATGTAAAGAACAGTGGTACATAAGTTATAAATTGTTTTTCGAACGATCGAACTTCAACTATTTTCTCCAAAGAAAATTTGGCTGTTATTACTAATTGACCATAATAAGGAGAAATTCTGATTAACTTTACAGCAGAATGAATTTTAATTACGATAACTTAGACATGGGACCGTTAAAATACTCTTTGAAGTCTTAATTAAACAGTTAATGAATTCTATATATGATTTAAATATAGAATGGAATTTAGATTCATCGTTTTAAAAAAAAAAATGTCTTGATTCACTGACAATTTTTAATAAAAATGAAAACAACAATATTCGCTTCTGCTGTCACAGGTGCTGTGTTTTTTTTCATTTGCATCTAGTACAATGAGCCAAAAGCAAGTGAAACGTACTAGTGACACATGCCGCAAGAATTTATTGAGCAGTATGTCGTGTACTCAGTCTGCGGTGAGACATCGTCGAGTGGGATTTATGCATCATATTGATTAGTAAAAAATCCAAAATATCAACCAAATTATTTGGCATATCATGAATAACTATTTTTATTCTTAGAATAATCCATTTAAAAAAAAATGTCAAGATATCTTTTAAAAATAAGTTGTGGTGAGATGATTATCGAATATTACTGCTAGATATTTCGTTCCGTTTTTCCACGGTATGGACGTAATATTTAATAATTATGGGTTTTGAAAAGTGCATTGCTTGGGTTTTTTCGGGATTTATTTTAATGGAAATTTTTTGATCCAGATTAAAAGACATTTAAATATTTCTGCAAAGATTTGGAATATTATGAGTGTACACTAAAAATTGTTCCTGTGCGTATTTGATCAGCACTATAAATGAATATGATGGATCTGAGTTTCATTGTAGTATGTTCTAAGTTAAAAATTAGAATAACTCAGTTTAAGATTTATCTCCTCTTTTTACGGCGACTTAGAGGTTGACTAGATATTGCGACGACTTTGATTTCTGTTGTATCAACTTTGCTTAATACGATTATTACATAAAAACAACCACCAAAACACACTAAAAACGTAATCAATGCGACGTAAGTAAAATCGTCTAAATCACCAATCGGAACGCTCATTTCCAAGTTGTTAGCCGAAGTCAACTGAAAAATTAAATTTTTATTAATAATTTGGAGTTCGTAGTTGAATGATATATTTTTTTTAATGAACTTACAGGCACAGTTGTTATATTATGCCAGGAACATTTGTGAGGTGAACATGCAGCACAAGGAGCGATTAAAGTATCGTCCGGATTACACATTCTGAACACATTATTGGGACATCTTATCAAAACCCATGGATAATCAATTTTCACCGTTTCGAATCTGAATAATATCAAAAAGATCATATCAACGTGTATTATTAATCATTTATTAAATATACATTACTTACCCGCCTTTAGATTTCGCTCTATGATATCGAAGATGAATTGGCAACGTTATCAATATGCGAGACGAGTTAATCGCTGAGTACATATGCACAATGGTTGGACGAGACAAATGATTCGGTTTTTCAATGTCCACCTCACCGACGGCACAAGCCTGAGTCTAATTAATTTAACCATACGTATTCATATTAAAAAATGTTAATTGTATATGCGTTTATAAAAATGAATATATACCTTTTGGAAGCGCCATAAGTCACGTAATTCGTCGCCATTGACAAATGCTCCGGAAGGCAATGTTTGCTCTAAACTCAATCTACAGGCACCGTGAGACCACAAGTCTAAACCGTTTTCATTAAACTTAATTATATATTTAATTTCCCTGTAATATTATTTAAATTAATGTCAGGTAACACAGTTAAATTAAATAATGTAATGAAGATAAAACATGACATATAACCTATGAAATCCTTCATTCAAAATCCGCTGGGAAAGACTAGCTCGTACATTATCACATTTACAATGAATGAATTGTATTTTAAAATTTATAATTATATAAAGCAAAATAATCTTGATTGCTTTATTCATTTTAACTTAGAAAATCTATCATATCTTGAGCCTTCCGTCAAAAAACAACCATTTGACGGATTCAGTGTTGCTAGAATAAAAAAATATATTTACACACTGCACAAAAAAATGTACACAATAATACTGAATACATTTTTTAAAATCGTTGCTTTCACTGCAATCTCAAAATCCTAAATATATACCTAAATATCAACCTTATCTATAATGTGTTATCTTTAGCTGCTGGGATGTATATTGCCTAGTATAAAAACATTTTTTTTTTGTTTTTCGGCAGTGAAAGAACTAACCAATAAATAATTCGAATATAAATTTGAAATTTGCATTCGAATGTATTATATATACATATTTTGTACCTAGGATATGTTTCAAAGACTAATGGTTAAAAAATGCACAAAAAGTAGATAAATTAAATTATTTAGAGTTAAAACAATAATCTTCTTAAATTAAGTGCCAGGACCACAAATTTAATCAGGTGTTTGTTGAAATATTTTACTAAGCAGCTGTATAATATTAATAATAGATGGCTACAGAAAAAGTTTGGGTATCGTTGGGCAATAAATATTTATTTTTATCAAACACAAACTAACATTTTTTTTACTTGCCAATATCTTGTTTTATCTACGTTATATTTATTAGAGTATAAATTGTATTTATGATAACATACAATAATAAATTCAATGTAGCGATATTTTAACATTAACGCTTTCTAACCGTAATACTATGAATCATTTATTATTTACTCTATTTAAATATTGGTCAAATTAAGTAATAATGTGATAAATTATTATGTATATACAATTAAATACAATTTAATTGGTTAATAAATCAGTTTTTTTTTGACCATTGAACCCGTAATGGAAACCACTATGCTCATAGTTTATTAATATAGAAATATCTCATGCAGATAATGTTAGAAATTATTTGATGCATTCCAAAAGAAAAATAGTTTACGGGAATTGTATTAAACTCTCGATTTTCCGTATGCGAATTATCTAATAAAATGATGCATCTTATTTTAATGCTAATAGATTAATGAATAAGGGGTTATTTCATCATTGAAACGAAGACTTAACTTGAATAGTAACTTAATTTTGATACAATACACTTGGTCAAATCTTAAAGAAAATTCTACCTGATGTAGAAAGTAGTTTTTTTCGATTCTACCAACCCACCCTGTGAGTAGTGAAATATTTGAATATTGGAGGTAATGGTAATATTTACAGGGTTTTGAAACTCTCCATGAAAAAAACAGAGGAGTACAGTTAACCCTCCTATAACGTTTCCTGTAAATCGCTGTTTTCTACAAAATT